>JAQMYF010000005.1:21284998-21322866 GCA_030014195.1 Neosilurus mollespiculum | reverse complement strand
GGTATTTTCAGTGTTTTTGTTTATTAGCCATACTTTTACCTCAATATACTTGTCGGAATTATTTTTTTGGTTCTCATCTACAATAGCATTTTCACCAAAAATGTATAGAGAAGTAATTTTTTACTTCTTTTTATTACGAGCCCTTTTTCGACAAAAGTGGTGGTGTATAATCTTAACTGCACACTACTGTAAGACAAGCCATTATCAAAAAAAAAATGAGGTACTAATATAGGTCCATTACATTTTTCAAGGGTGGCATGGAGGTGTAGTGGTTGGCACAGCTGCCTCTCAGCAAGAAGGTCCTTGGTTCGAGTCTTGGGCTCAGTGAGGGAGCTTCTGTGTGCATGTTCTCCCCGTGCTTGTGTGGGTTTCCTCCCACAGTCCACTGATATGCACATTCTCTACCCCATTGAAACAGTTTTTGCACATAATATTCAACCTATTTAATGATGATCCATGTTTCTTTTTGCCCCCAGACATTACGGGTGATGTATCCATACACTCCCCAGAATGATGATGAACTAGAACTGGTGCCAGGAGACTTCATCTTCATGTCTCCTGTGGAGCAGGGTAGTGCCAGTGAGGGATGGGTTTATGGTACATCTATGGGCACGGGGCTTTCAGGCCTGCTGCCTGAAAACTACGTCAACCGAGCAGATGAGTGTGACACATGGGTGCTTCATGGGTGAGAGAGCCATTTTATACACTCATTAGAAAAATGTAAAGACAGACAAAAGACTTGTATTTAGTCATTTTAATTTTTTGACAGGTCCCAGTCTTTTCTCAACTGTACCTCCCCAAGTACAAGCACTGGTGCAGTAGGCGGGCCTTTCTTTGATGGGCAGCTGGATGGACGTCTCCTTGATGACCACAGCTCAGTGGAACAGAACCCTTTTAGTGTGTTTTGTCAGCCGATGCAGGTAAGAAACTCAAAATTCGTCCTCAGTATAGAAAGCTGGCTTCCATAAGTAACAAACATAATTATTAACATTATGAAAATCCGGTCTTTTTTTTTAAAGAATGATCTTATCGTACTGTTCTACAGTTAATGGGACCCTTTCCTTATTTGCTTTTAGATGTTGCGGGCAAATAACCCATCTCGACTGCCCAACAGAACACTGTTTGTGTGTCGGCATGGTGAGAGGATGGACGTGGTGTTTGGAAAGCACTGGATCACCCAGTGCTTTGATGCCAAAGGTCAGAGTTAAGGGGTCAGGGGATGGTTACATTTCCTGTGCATGATGTGCTGCATTTTTCTCTCATTCTCTGGTCTTTGGCCTTTGGATCTGTTTGTTTTCTTTATAATTAGTACATGAGTCATAGCTAAAGTAGTCTATGCAGTTGTAAAGCTGAGTTTAAAACAATTTTATAAGGACGGGGTCAGTAATGGCCGGCTTGTGCTATGATGTTAGCTACATAGTGTTATTACTTTGCTGGCAAGCCTGATCCCTACCTTAATAATTAGTTTTAACCATTATGTTGCACTAGTAAAATGTTACAGAAAAAATGGGAGCAGTGTTGGCTCAGTTGTTAAGGCAACGGGTTACTGAGCCGAAGGTCAGGGGATCAATCCCCAGTACCAACACTGTTGGGCCCTTGAGCAAGGCCCTTAACCCTCATTTGCACAATTGTATAAAAAATATAATTGTAAATCACTCTGGATTAGAGCGTCTGGCAAATGCTGTAAATGTGGTGGGCTAACCGTCACTGCCCACATACTCCCATATGCCCTTTACATTGGCATTAATGATTAGCAGTATGTCCACTAGAGCACAGGCCCGTTAACTCTGTATATGTGTGTGATTACCGTACATTTTTCGCATCAACCATTACCATAAAACGTAATTTATCATCCATCTTTCCAAATTTTTGATTTTTTCCTTCCCTTTATTTATTTCATACAGTTGGCTACAGTGTCCCTACAATTTCTGGGGGTAGTGCTCCATATTATCCATATCTGTAAGGTTTTTAGAAAGCATGCACACATCTGGATGAAATGCATGAACAGTCCATACAGAAAGCTCTGTCTGTAACCATATGCATGTCTGTATTGAACAGTAAAGACAAATGAATCTTTATTTCACAGCAACCAATAGTGACGTTTTATTAACTGAAAAAATGACAATTTGTAATTTGTTTCATTTAATATTGTGGACTGTCAAAATAGGTTCATTACTGTTGTTAAGTATATATAGTGAAGCCATACGTCTTCTTCATTTTTGGAAGTAATTAAACTTAAAACTGCAGCTTGATATATTACAAATAAACCAGAAACCATGAACACACTCACATGGTGGAAAACTTTTACAAAATAATACAACTCAGAGACTCCTTCCGTAAATATCTCCTTAGAAAAGGGGGACCCATATCATTCATTTATTCATTCATTTGCTGAATCACTTAATCCAGCTTGGGTCACTGGGAGGATGGAGTCTATCTCAGTTGACTCTGGGTGAAGGCAGAGTACACCCTCAACAGCTCACCTGTCCATCACAGGGCCAACAAACACACAACCATTTACACTCACACTCACATCTAGAGGCAGTTAGCCTAATGTGCATGTCTTCGGACTGTTGAAGGAAACCCGAGTATACGAATGAAACCCACGCAAGCACGTGGAGAACATGCAAACTCCACACAGAAACGTCCTCGCGAGCCTTGGACATGAACCCAGTACCTTCTTGCTGTGAGGCGGGTGTGCTAACCACTACGCCACCGTGCCACTCTAGACCCATATCAACTGATATATATTTCTCTTTGCACAAATAAATATTTTTATTATTATCCTGTGAGAGAGTTATTACAGTAGAAACCCGAATGTAAACAGATTAGAAGTTGGTACAATATCTATTCAATATCGGAGTATTTAGCTTAGTAACTAACATTACTCAACTACCAAACTCAAGGGACCCTAACAAAGTAATGTTTTTACAACATTACCTTACTTTTACTTACATTAAGCTCCTAAAAGCTTTTATAGCAACATTTAGTTAGGTAGTTAATCAGACAGTCTCTGAGAGTCAAAGAATGATCAGACAAGCCCGGTACTGATCATCTTTAAAGTTTAATATACACAGATGCTCTCCTGTTCATTGTGCCTGATTTTAATGACGTGTCCTTCTGTGCAAATGTGTTTCAGGTCGTTATATCCGATCCAACCTCAATATGCCGAGTAGTCTACCAGTGCGGAGTGGAGGGTACAGGGAGTATGATAAAGACTGTCCTATCACTGTGTTTGGGGCCACACAAGCTCGATTAGTGGGTCAGTTCTATACTATACAGAAATACACAAAATACACTATGCATTTCTTTCTAGTTTCTCTCTGCCTGTTAGTTTTTTCCACACATCCTTGTGGTTGCTTATGCACTAATCCATGTACCCAGTATCTCTTTTCTTTTCTCGTCTGGTTAACTAAGCTAACGTTAAAGGTTTGTGGTTGCAGCTGCCATATCAAACTTGGTACCACAGGCAACCTCTCTCGGTTGCAGCAACATTATTTTTGCGATAAAATGCACCCCACCATGTTCAGTCAAGTGCGAGCAATTAATTACAGTTATTAGGTTTCTCCTGCAATGTGAAGAATCGAGTAAATGTAGTGAATTCAGTAGAATAATCTTAATAAATATGCCCCTGAAGGCATTCTTCACATAAGGAAGCTTAAAACACGATGTGGGTGGAATTAAAGAGGGAAATGAAAGCCTGTTAATGAACATATTAAGTACTACAGTGTGTAGTTTAGTGATTAAAATTACAGCAGTTTAATTCTAAATGAAACTGTAATTAAAAATAACCAAAATAAAACTTTTTTTTGACAAAAGATTAATATAAAATTGACTCTGTTGGAAAACTGTATGTTCTTTTGTTCTATTTAGGGGAGGCCCTGTTTGAGAGTCACACAGTGATTGACTTTGTGTACTGCTCACCCTCCTTACGTTGTGTGCAGACAGCCCATAATATTCTCAGAGGTACACTTGCCATTATCTCTTTTACTCTCCATCACTCCATTAAGTCCTCTGACCTTCACTCACAATGACGAAGCACTCTGGCTGTTTCCTCTGTTACTATTTACACACGTTTGAATTTAAAAGTATACTTAACTTCTTACGTCTCTCTGTTGCTCTCTCTCTCTCTCTCTCTCTCTCTCCCCCCCTCCTGTTTCTCTTTCTTCCCCTATTTGTTCCAGGACTTCAGCATGATGGGAAGACTAAAATACGAGTCGAACCTGGACTCTTTGAGTGGACCAAATGGGTATCGGGCTCATCATTACCTGCCTGGATTCCACCTACTGAACTGGCATCTGCTAATTTTAGTGTGGACACAACCTACAGGTCCTTAATCAGTACTACAATATTCATTACTGATCAAAAATGAGCCAAAGTATAAATAAATAAATAAATAAATAAAATAAAAAAAAGCAATAATCTTTAGTGACATTGAGTCAAATCTAGTTTTGTCTGTGAATCTGCTTGGGGTGAAGGATGTTGTTGCTGCATGGTTAGATGCATGACTATCATAAGAACTGACTTCACTGAATAAGTCCATTTTTATTGATGTTAAAAACTGACTCACTCATTCGCCATGCCGCTTTATCCTACTAGAGTCAATGGGAGGCTGGAGCCTATCTAAGCCGTCATACTTACATTCACACCTAAGGGCAATTTGAAACAGCCTATAACACATGTTTTTTTACTAATAACTTTTTTATTGGTATTGAACAATTTTGAATAGTAGAGAGCAATTGTGATAAAGTGCTGCTTTCTGAATGAACACTGTGTCGTCTTGCGCCTAGACCTCATATCCCCATCAGCAAGCTGACTGTGTCAGAGTCGTACGACACTTACATCACCCGCAGTTTCCAAGTGACCCGGGAAATCCTAGCTGAGTGTAAAGCCCTGGGTAAGAAGCTCTGATGATCTGTTCAATTTTGATTGTAGATTGAACCGTACTCTTTGCAAAGTGATGCAATCAAAGTCGAATCCTTACTGACATGACATTCTCCATTCAGGAAATATTTTCTTGCCATGCTAATGTAATACAGGCACAAGAATGAAAGCTAAAGTAACAGTTGTGCATAAAGTACATCCTCTACTGACCAGCTTTAAACTGCTTTAGTGGGTGTGTTTCCAGATTTATGTTTTCCATGTGGTTTTGTGAACAGGAAACACAGTGCTGATAGTGGCCCACGCTTCGTCTTTAGAGGCCTGCACACGCCAGATGCAGGGCCTCAGCCCACAGAACTCCAAAGACTTTGTACAAGTGGTCCGAAAGGTCTGTTACATTTCTCAATTCTTTTTTTTTTTTTTTTTTTTTAAATGTTCAGTCAGACTGATTTGGTTCGTTCTCTGAAACTGGTACCATAAAGTGTGACAATCTCCAAATTTCAATGTAGTCCAGATTATTTCCCTCTATACTGACCATAAATTCATGAACTATTGTTACAAAGACAGTGAGAGAGTGAGCTTGTTTAGTTTTCAGACCCCTTGATTAAATTGTTTATATCTAGATGGGAGTGGGGTCCCCTCTAATGGAGGTGTCCATCTTGCACCACCATGTTTCTACAGTAGCCCAGAACCATACAGGCTTTGAAGGCGAGGGATCGGGTTTGAAATTTAAATTGGTTGCAATCTGGAACCTTACCACTAGATGCCACTAGATACCATTAATTCTTAAACTGTATCTTAAAAGGAAACCCTGATTGCTTTGACATATCATCTGAAAGTCTTCAAAGCAGTCCTGATTACCAATCCTTTTGGAAAAAAAAACCAAAAAAACATTTAATTATAAAAAAAAAAAATCATAAAATATAATTTTGAGTGCTGCCGTCTTAGCATAAAAAATGCATTCTGGGATTAAGTTTCACAGTTGCATCACAATTTCATGCCATGGATGGAGTGTAAATGCTTTAAAACTATTCAGGAGAAAGCTTTCTTCCATTTAAACAAAAAGGGGTTAAACATGAAATATTTAGAAGTGATGCCTAATTACAGATTCAGATTATACACACGGAATCTGACATGAAATTGTGATGAAAAATGCAAATAATTTGTGTGAAATGTATGCACCACCCCTGATGGGATTTGTTACTAGTGATTAACATTGACATGTTCAACAAAAAATAAAAGGCGACAGTGTTCACCACTAGAGTATTACAAACTAGTACAATGAGGGCATTAATATAATATAATATATTATATATGATACGTAATATATGATATATAATATAATCCTTACCAATGGATAATATAGCTGCTTTGTAGTTAAAAATTAAACTAGCAATCTTGAAACAAATGCAATCATTTTGCCATTATTATGATTTATTAAGATGGTATCAAGCATTGTAAATCTGGAAAAAGAGAAACATGACCACTAGGAGGCACCAATGTGCAATTTTAGAGGCAATTAATACATGATAAATGTAAACACCTGCTACGTAAATTAGTTTCTAGTGTTTAAACCATGAATGTTATTTTACTGAAAATGGTGAATGTTTATATTACACACTGTTTCATAAAGGTTTCAAAAGAAACCCCTTTTTTTTTTTTTTTTTTTGAGGGGGGGGGGGGGGGGTTGGGAGTTTATGAACAGTATTACAAATGGGTAAAATGTTTTAAAATTATTTTTAAGCATGTATAATAGTGTTATAATAATGAATCTGTGTATAGTCTCACTTAACTTCTGGTCATTCCTCCAGATCCCTTATTTGGGTTTCTGTGCCTGTGAAGAGATGGGTGAGACAGGGGTGTGGCAACTTGTAGACCCACCCATCCTCCCCCTGACTCATGGGCCTAATCACAGCTTCAACTGGAGGGAAACTCTGCTGCAGGATTGACAGGTTTCCGCCTTCTTTCAGTTGGCCTGCCTTTTAGTTCTCGCCAGGGGCAGCTGAGAATCATGCTGTCATTCACACTCTTCTTCCACTCTGTGGCGCTCCTGCACCATTAGAAATTACCCAGAGCAAGCACAGGCTTCCACACAGCATCCCCTCTGCTGCACTATTCCATTCTGTCTCTGTATGTTGCAGCTCAGCTCTGATGTCTGTGTGTATATCTATGCCCATGCATTCTATGCCCTCATTACAGGGTATGCTTACTGCTTGACTGTCATGGATTAGAGGGAAAGTTCAAGGCTGTATAAAGTAGCTGATGACTTCCACGGGTTTCCCATTTCAGCAAGAGTTGCATACTAGCTGCATCGAGAATACATCAGTCCACGCATATGGCCGCTATCCGAAACAGCCTTGCTCACTCTGGTAAAACTGATGCAGCACAGGAAACATGGCCACCTCCAAACACACTGTGAGAAAAGCAGACATGTTCAGCAATTTGCACCAAGCTTCCAGGCTACTTTTCAAATATCTTGTCAACGGAAATCAAGCACAAGAGACGAAACTCAAGCAAGACAATCAGAAAGGAGCAGGGCAGTCACTGGAAAGAAGCTGTCATGTTGTCTCAGACACAGAGTTTGCCTCAGGATGAAGTTGGTATGGGTCATTCTCATAGAAATGCATATTTTATGTCCCACTCTTTATACATCCAATTATTTTTAAAAAAGATGTTAAATTGGATTTGCCCAGATCTGTTCTGATATAAAAGTATCTTCATGTGTTGACAGTTTAAGCTGTATATGTACAAAGACAAAAATTTTTGGCGTTTCGAGCATATGCAGTTATTTCCCCAAGAACTATGTCAACTCTGTCACACAAGTATATTTGCTGCCCGAATCTAATTCTGATTTTTAATTTTACAATTCAGTTGCACTAGAGGGCAATGTAGAATGTCAGAGCGCGAAATCCAGCATGGACGTTTCAGCCTGTCAGCCCGTAAGTGAATTTCTTGCTTTAAAAACATTGCAACTATAAGAGTACAGTTTTTGGACAACTCTGTTTTTATAACTACTCTCAATGCATGACAGAGTGAAAACTTGGGAAAGTTAGAGGATTTAATCAATGAATACAGCCTGCTATCATTTACGTTTTTGAGAGAAAATGAGTGATTTTATGCCAGTGCTTATTAGCATTATTAGGTCATATTTTGTCAACTTAAAGAGTGGGACATAAAATAGGCATTTCTATGAGAATTACCCGTATAGGGCTTATTGTCGCAGTTCATCAATGTTGCGTGCAAAAATATTAATAAACCAGGGGTTCTTGTATTCAGAATTTTATCAAATAAAATCATGCCTTCTCAGTGTTTGTTACAACAACTCAAAAAAAGGTCAAGTATTAAAAATATGTCAAATATTTTAATAGCTAGACAGACAGACAGACTTGATAGTAATGGATTGTGCTATTCATCACTGTAACAATTTAATAAATAATAAAATTATGGATTCTATACATTATTTTGTGAACCCCTGGTTTAAACAGTCGGGCCAAAAAGTCTGAGTCGACCATCGAGAACTGTTTTAAATATTTATCTGACCTTAAGCTCTTCTGGCTAATGTGCAAATCCCTACAACCACTCTCCCAAGTCTAGTGAAAAGCCTTCCCAGCAGAATGGAGGTTATTATAACAGCAAATGGATGCAACAAGTACAAATAGGTGTGATGATCAGTTGTCCATATAATTTTGTGATATAGTATACTTAAACATTTAGGTAGTTATATATACTATATGTATGTATCTAGAACACAAAAGTTTTCTTTAAAATTACTTCAATCAATCTCTTTAAAACTTAACAGCTGATCTTGATCTAAATCTCTGTGTCATGCGCTGTTCGGTCAAAACAAGGTTGCGTACTCTATTTTGTTGGACCATTTTTAGCCTTGATTACAGTGCGGTAGCGCTTTTTACCCTTAATTACAGTGAGTTGGGTTAATTTTTCCTCGACATCTTTAATCGATGATGGATAAATTGAACCACTTCATAAAGTCTTCTTCAGTTCATTCCAAAGACTTTCAATAGGGTTAAGGTCATGACTCTGTGGTACCAGTTCATGTGTGAAAATGATTCCCCATGCTCCCTGCACCACTATTCGAGCCACAATTTTATATCTGCGCCATCAGCGGAGGAAAAACTCCATAGATGGCATAACCTGGTCATTCAGTACATTCAGGTCAGGTGACTTTATTTTATTGCCACATTAATGTTGCTGAGCCTAGACCTGACCATCTGAAGCTGTAGTGCTATGGTAATTATACCCTGTAATCAAGGCTAAAGACGATCCAACAAAACAGAGTGCACAACATTTTTTTTTTTTTTTGGGCCGGAAAAAGTATACAGAATTTGATCAATAAGAACCTTTTTTATTAGTAATATAATAAATATTTAGGCACTACTTAAAAGCAGAGCTCTGAAAATGTTTGCATTTATTTTCAGTAAAGAAACAGCCATAATATAACTTTTCAGTCTTTTTTTTTCCCAGTGGTATTCAAAAACTTATTTCTCATCAATAATAATAATAATAAAAAAAACATTGATTAAACAAGAAAATTTTCTGCGAAGTGCAAGAGCTGTTAGCACTGACAGCGGTGGCGCATGCGTTGGGTTGCCTATGTGGGCGCATTAGTATGGATGTGACACAAAATTGAGCTCTTGGCTTTTACATTTGCATAAGTATGGAGCTTCGTGGAGCTCTGCTATAATGATATATTCTTTCCTGCAAAATATAAAACGCTGAAAGCAGTTCTTGGTAACAGACTCAGATTTTTTTAAGCCACACAATATCATGGTATGTAAATGCTTGGTAAGCCCTTTACAAACACCAGGTCAATCAGGAAGCCTTACTTTTTCGTTAGGAACTTGGAAAGTAGTCCACAAACAAATACATGTCTGTACATAAGTAGCACACATCAAATGATTTCATGCTTTTCATTCTCAAATGAACAATTGCATTTATTTATCCATTCATAGCATAACTGCTAAGAATTTTTTGGTGCTTCATATAAAGTATTTTTGCTTTTGTCTCTGTTTTTTAACCAGAGGAATCAAACTGTAGCAAATTTAAACCATGCAATCATCGTCTCCTCCCCTCAGAAAAAATGTGCTTAACACATCAGCCTTTGCAAGTCACACTTTTGTTGGTGTAATTAAAGGACATCAGGTTGAATAGCATGCCAAGTCTTTATGTTCTGTATCGCCTGATTATTTTTTATGATTTTTAACATGAATTTTGAGAATCTGTTTGATGTTGTACCAAGTATGGTTTTAGTTTTCTGAATTATGTATCGTTTGTTAAACTAATTTTTATAATCAGAGGCATGTTTTTTTTTTTTTTTTTTTTTTTTTAACCTTTGTATTAACTGTCTCTTACTTGTGACATGAGCTTCAACCTATTTTTGTCTTCTAAATAATGTACTGCCTTTCTGAATTTTATTTAATTCAATTCAAAGAAAACTGGATTGAATTGAACTGAATTGAATTAACTAATGTTCACTTCCTCCCAGTTATACAGTGAGGAACTAATCACGGTCACACTTATTTAAAGTTCTAAAAGCTTCCTGCTTACAGTCATGGTGACTTGATATGTCTGTTAGTTCTTTAAAGAATTGCTTCATATGAAGCTGTATATGTGAATTTAATGAAGTATATTTGTGTGTGTGTGTGTGTGTGTGTGAGAGAGAGAGAGGAAGCGAGAGAGAGAGCGAGAGAGAGCGAGAGCAAGAGAGCGATTGCTCTACCAGAAATGAAAATGCCACTCAATGAACATGAAATGCCAAATTATATAGCAATCGTTCTTCCAAAATGGCTGCATTCACACATCTCTGTAGGTTCAAAAGTGCTGGAGGAAATGCTAATGCTTCCTTAATGCTAATAAGTCAACCAAAGCATTTTATAGTGCATATAGAGGATGATTTGACTCTTTACGATTCCAAATAGTAGCCCTGGGGTTTTCTGCTGTTTTAACATACCCTTGTCAACTTCTCTTCACAATTACCCAAATCTAACATGTGGCTGCTTGTACTTTCAATTTCTTCTTGAATTTCTTAGCAGCATGACATTTATGTAGTTGGACCCATTTTTTGTAAGTTTGTGCAGACGGTTTCATTTAGATCACGTACAGCTAGCTAGCCTGGGTAGCTAACTAGCCTGCTTGAAATTAGCCAATATTATAATGTAATGTTGTCAGCTGTGATATGCTGATGGATTTCCATGCTTTATAAAATCCATTCGGAAGTTTAAGCAAAAATAACTAACAGGACAAAGTAGTGATGAAATTTACTGCTAATGATTAGTGTATGACCATAAACACGACAAATTGGAGTGGTTTTGTATGGTTCAGTGGTGCTTCACTTGGCCACTTCTGAACAGCACTAGTCCTTTTACTATAGATTTATATTTATTATTATTATTTTTTTTTTATTTAATCTTGTAATTTTCAGAAATCTGTATGATTGGTTGCAACACGTAATCTTGTAGAATTTAGAATAGAAAAATAGAAGAAAAATATTTTGAAATATTTGATATTAGAAGGTTTAGAAAAATAGTCATTGAGGTACGGCCATGTTTATCGTTTCTGCCAAAGTATCTTTCCAAGTACTCACCTCGGCCTACTAAAAAACTTTACTGGGTGCCTAGACTGTGGTCTGCCAGTTGATGACCCCCTCTATAGTCTTGTTTACGTTTATAAACAGATTACCTCGGGTATTTAATTGTAATTTTATTTTGTTAACACAAAACATTCATATTTTTCCCCCAGTGGACACATAATACCCTCAGTTTATAGGTACAGTGTTCAATAATTTTGGAAGATCTATTAGCAGAAATTAAGTGTAATTTATCTATTCACTCATTAACTTTTTGAAACCTTAAAGTAAGCTGTTTGTATATACCTAAGGGAGTGGCTGTCATGGAGGCCACCATCTTGCACCATCAGGATCAGGAATGAAATTTCAGTTAGTTTCAATCTGTAAACCCAGCACCAGATGCCGCTAGCTATTGCTGTCTTACACACTGTGCCTTTAAAGTTGAGAAACATTGCAAAAGTGGCAAAGAGAATTAAACCAAGACAAAACAGAAAAAGTTGACAAGTGTGGGTTTAAAACAGTAAAGAAACAGGAATTCGGTAAAATAATGCTTTGCTTGTTTAATCGCCATTTTCATTTAAATGAAGAAAGTTTTGCTGTGAATAGATTCATAACAGTGCTGAATTTCAAGCTCTAGAAGTAAACGGACAAGCAGACAAACAAACTTATGGAATGTTTTTTGTCTAAGAAGTAAAAGGTTGAGATTGTGGATATAAATATAAAACCACAGATTGGAAGCCTTAGTACAGAGGAGTAATAAGTTGGTACACAGATTATGGCAGGAAGGGCAGATGGATGATGGTGCCATCAATAACCAACTGTTATGTGTAAACCATATATTCATGTTCAGTGACATGCTGTTTACACTGATATTGTTACTCACAGTCATTAAAGTGCAGCTTCTGACCTTCAGTCATGTAGCTCTTATCCACACGCCAGCTCATGCATGCATGAAGACACCCAATTCACTTCTTACAGGTAACTTCTTTACTTGAAACAAGTACTTAAAAGAATACCGCAAGTTGTGTTTTGTGGAATTAAATTATTATTTTAACTCTTATGCATTCCAAGGATGTGTTCCAGAAGATTGTTATATTTTGCTGCAAAAGATTATCTATGTAAATTGTTTCAGATTATTTTGCGACTTATCTGCTTAAACGATATTAACAATGTTTGAAAATAAATGTTTTATCACCATGACATTTGTGAGGTCTGAGTGATTTTATAATAAAATAACTACAGTTAGGGTGGCACGGTGGCGCAGTGGTTAGCATGCCTGCCTCACAGCAAGAAGGCACGGGTTAGATTCCCGGGTTCGGGGTGGTTCTGTATGGAGTTTGAATGTTCTCCCCGTGCTTGTGTGGGTTTCCTCCGGGTACTCCGGTTTCCTCCAACAGTCCAAAAACATGCACAGAAGCCTAATTGGCTGTTCCAAGTCACCAATAGGTGTGAGTGTGAATGATTGTGCATGTATGTGTGTGTGTTGGCCCTGAAATGGCCTGGCGAGCTGTCCAGGGTCTACTTCACCCTTGCCCAGAGTCGGCTGGGATGGGCGCCAGCCTCCCCGTGACTGTAATAAGGATTAATTGGCTAGAGGATGAATTAATAAAGGTGTAAATGTCATGTTTATCTGCAATTATTTGGTGACCTGTTCAGGGTGTACCCCATTACTCACCCAAAGTCAGCTGGGATTGGCTCTAGCTTCCCCCACGATAATGAGAGAGAAGTGGCATGGATGCGATGGCTGGATGAAGTAACCAAACAACCAAGACCAGACACAGAAGGCACATGTGAAACTCCACACAAACAGTAACCCAAGTTCGGACACAAAGCCGGAACCCTGGAGCTTTGAGGTGGAATCATTTTTAAAAGTAGTGATAGTACAACAGCTTTGTCACAATATGTTCATGTTCACCCATTTGTGAATGCGCTTTCTCCTCTGTCATCACATTGACTCTAGCCTATCCTGTGCATTAGTGGACGCCAATGTGTTAGTCTGTCATGTGACACGGCATGAACAGCAGTTTGAAAAGATGTGGTTGGTGGATGTCATGTCTGAAGGAGGCACGTGTCAGCATTCACTGCCACTGATTGGTAGTTGTTGTATGAGTGGAGAGAACTGGTTGGCGGAAAGGAAATGATGGGTTGGGGTAAAGGAAAGAGAGGGTGGGGGTTGATAAAATGTGCCCTAGTCAAATAATAAACACATGCATACCCTGTGTAGCCTTCCTTTTTAAAAAGTGTTTTAACTACACATTAGCATGCTTCGTTTTAATTCAGCTGCACTGAGAGAAAGGCTTTTTTTTCTGTGTTTAGGCTTTTTTCTGGTGATCATGCTTCCACACTTGGAATGTGCAGTTGCCACTAGGTGGTAGTGCAAATCCAGTAATTGTGCATTGTGCTATACACTAATGAGCCATAACATTAAAACAACCTGCCTAATATTGTACATACACCTTGTGCCACCAAATCAGCTCAGACCTGACGAGGCATGGGTTTCATAAGATCTCAGTGTGTGCTCTGGTATCTGGCACCAAGATGTTAGCAGCAGCTCCTTTCAATTCGGTCAGTTGGAAGGTGGGGTCTTCATGGATCGGACTTGTTTGTCGAGCACATCCTATGGAAGCTTGATTGGATTGAGATCTGTGAAATTTTATAGTCAAGTTAACAATGTAAACTCTTCATCATGTTTATTAAACCATTCCTGTACAATTTTTATCTCTGCCAAGGAGATTAAATTTTACCTGCGGTTTGTGTGTTTTGTTTATTTGGTAGCATGATAAGATGAAAGCTACGTGCAGACTTTAAAGAAATTTCTATCAGAGGTGGGGCTTTGGACAAGTAAGACTCCATTAGGAGATGATTAGGAGATTGAAAGTTCATTTGCAGCCTGCACTTGTATGTCAGACCCATAAGGGTGGGCTAAAAAATAGGTCCCATATGGTATTGTCCACAGGTTCCATAGTGGCCCAATGTGAACTGCCTACATGTGTAAGCGGCCTCCACCTGGGTTACGCCTGGGCTTCATGGGCCCCATGTGGGCATGGGCCAAAAACGGGCATGTTAACTACAGCCTATTTGGGTCAACTAAGTGCGTCCCACTTTGGAAAGCCAGGTGGACCCCTATGTGGGTCTTAGTTGGGTTACCAATGGGAAATTAATTCATGTGGGTAGTTGTAGGGGCCACTATGGAACCCGTGGACAATCCAATATGGGGATTTCAACCCACTTACAACCCACATGGATCTCACATACAAGTGCTGGCTGGGTTTCCACAATGAAAGTGCAGTTCTGAATCATGAATGTCAGTATCTTGTATGATTTGCCTCTAGCATCACACTCAGATTCTGTTTCTGAGTGTTGTGTTGTGCTGATTCAAGCCTAAACCATGACATCTGGTCCACCCCAGTGGTCTCACTCCAGAATATTAACATCTACCTAACACTTCCCAAGCCTTCTCTAAACATGCACTAATATATATATATATATATATACACACACACACACACAGTGGTGTGAAAAGTGTTTGCCCCCTTCCTGATTTCTTATTTTTTTGCATGGTTGTCACACTTAAATGTTTCAGATCGTCAAACAAATTTAAATATTAGTCAAAGACAACACAAGTAAACACAAAATGCAGTTTTTAAATGAAGGTTTTTATTATTAAGGGAGAAAAAAAATCCAAACCTACATGGCGCTGTGTGAAAAAGTGATTGTCCCCTAAACCTAATAACTGGTTGGGCCACCCTTAGTAATCAAGTGTTTTCAATAACTTGCAATGAGTCTTTTACAGCACTGTGGAAGAATTTTGACCCACTCATCCCGTTTTCTGGAGAAAACACTGCATAAGTACCTTATGGGATAAGTACCTTATCCCATCTTAGAAACATGGGGGTTGTAGTATCATGGTTTGGGCCTGTTTTGCTGCATCTAGGCGAGGGCAGCTTGCCCTCTTGATGGAACAATGCATTCTGAATTATACCAGCAAATACTAAAGGAAAATGTCAGGACATCTGTCCATGAACTGAATCTCAAGAGAAAGTGGGTCATGCAGAAAGACAACAATCCTAAGCACACAAGGAATGGTTAAAGAAGATTAAAGTTAATGTTAACTTTAATCTTCTTGAATATTTTAATTTTCCATAACTTTATTTCTGAATCATCTATTTAACGTCTAATCAGACCATGTAAATTAATAATACAATATGTTTTAATATATATAAAGTGTAGTTTTATCCATGATGTCATGTTTTATTAAAAAATTTCATTAGTATGTACTTGTAATTATCATTCATAAATAACATCCAAAATACGAACTTACACCATATTTCAATTATTTCATTCAAAAGCAACGTTTTGAAAAGTTGTTTTAGTCTCTATGCAGTAAATATATTGCCGTGAAAAGCCTAATTTGTATTAGATATATATCTCAAGACATAGAAATATTGAAGCTGGCCACATTTTGAAACTATGGACTCGTTTGGAGCGACTAATAACTGGTAGCTTGTTCCACAGGCAAGGTATGCTGTGAGCAAAGCTCCATCCCAGTTACTAATACAGTAGTTCAGATACACTGTCTGCCAGTAACAGACACAGTCTGAGGCATGAAAGGATTCACCCAATCCTCACACAATAATCTGCAACAAAACGACAATTTCTGGATGCCTCATTTTGTATGGATGTTTATTGTTTAATACAAGCAGTCATACACTACTCTGTATTCCAGTCATTCATATGAGTAAATGATACAGTAAATACAGTAAATTATACATAAGTATTTATAACTACTTATGTATAATTTACTATGATGGTAAATAATATTAAAACAAAATGAACCTAACCTGCATGATGCATCCAGAAATCATCCTTTTGTTGCAGATTATTCAGATATGATTTAAAATGGAAAAATAAACCATAAAATTTTGTTCTAGCCGGTACTTCTTGTGTTTCCTGTACCATATACCAAAACACCTTTAGGGAGTGTGGTTTTGTTTCTAAAGGATTAGGGCACATGTGTCAAACTGAAGGCCCACGGGCCGAATCTGGCTTGCCAACTCATTTTATGTGACTCACTAGAGCTTATAAAGAATATGATTATCATACATTCTTTGCACCAACCATTACTATGAAACGCAATTTATCATCCTTCCACTAGGTGGCAGCAACCTATTTCAAATAAGATTTAGTCATTTAAAAAAAATGAAAGATTGCAAGCTAGCTAATCTCTGACAAGTGTTATCAGAAAAGGAAAAGACAACAAATACCTAAGGTAATTATTTTGCCATGCAGATTTCATTTCATGGCCTTTCTGAAATGGATCCCTAATTGAAAATGACTTCGACACCCCTGGACTTGGTAAACAAAAGAGAAGCTAAAAGCACAGGGCAAACTGGCTAACCAGCCTGCTTCAGTGTCATGCTTAAAATGTGTTAGTGAGAGTTATTGTGTTTTAGTAAACACCTTTATAGAGTGCTGTTTATATTCATGACTCTACTTTTGTTTCCAAACAGCTAGCAACTGTTAGCAAAACAGAGCTATTAGCCTAGCTGTCTAGCTTAGTTGAATACCAAGACTTCTCTCAGATTAGGCTGCAATTTCCCCGGGGTATAAAAGTTTTATTGTGCCTTGGGTAAGCACCTTTATGGAGCATAGTTTACTAAGTTTAGTTATTGAGCTTGAAGAACTGGTCTAGTCATCTCTAAAGTAGCAGGTCCTGTGGGGTGTTCCTGGTATGCAGTGTAAATACCTGCCAAAGTTGGTTCAAGGAAGGACAACTAGTGAACTGTCAAGAGTGTTGTCAGTGCCCAAGGCTCATTGATATGTGTGGGACGCTGAGGCTAGTACGCCTGGTTTGATCCTACAGAAGAGCTACTATTGCACAGACTGCTGAAACAGTTAATGCTGGCTATGAATGAAAGGAGTCAAAATAGTTGAGTTATGTGTAAAAGTTCAAAAAGTCCAGTACAGTAAAAATCAAACCAGTTCATCCCAATCTGTTCCTAAGTCCTCTGGGCCTTTTTATATGTGAGTTTCTGATCTCTTTTTGGATTGTTTACACTCACCATCACTATTCCCAAGCCCTCATCACTACACACACCCACACACACTACTGTGGAGCAGCGACCTGTGAAAGGTCAGGTGGTCCATGATGGCGGTTGAACTATGAGCTCTTAAGTGTTTAGTGAAAAGCTACAAAGACATTCAAATTGTGTTTCTTATCAAAATAAATAAATAAATAAATAAATAAAGCTGTAAATGTAATCCATCTCGCATATATTTTACAAACAATCCTGTTTCATATCAAGTTTCTTGGTAAATAATGTATCCATCCCTGCAGGATTCCATAGGCTGGTATTGTGATTGCTACAGTCTTAAACTACAACTTAAACTGCATATATATATAAATTTTAGAAAGGAATAATTAATTAATTAATTAATTAAAATTATTTCGTGCCATATTATTTTTTGTCATTCATTTCAATGAAAGTGCGAGATTATAAGAAAATTGTAAAAACAACTGCACACATGTCTGCATCTTGATGTCTTCAAAAGCATAAACAAGAAAGTGATGTACAGTGAGGTATGGCTTGGTGAAACTTAAAGTATAATAAAACTATTGGCCAAGTTTGTGGAAGAGTTATGGTGATTGGTTAAGATAACAATTTTGCGCAGAATGCACAAGGATCGGTTGAATTTGTGCGATTTGATGTCATCTCGACATCATAATGCATTTCTTCTAGTTGAGATATTTTTTGGACTTAATTTTTACATTTTTTTTTACTGAACAAAACTGCAACTGATGCCATGTGATAATCAACAAGCACCTAGTAAGTAAACCTGGGTTTACGCTGGGGCCACGATGTCCATGATCTCCATAATTAAGAAAAGCATGGAGGTCCATGATTTATGAGCACGCTTGGAGCACGATTGGGGTATAAAATGGAGGCTGGGTACATCCAAGAGATGAAACTTGAAGGATTCGTGTTTCCAAGTTCAACAAGATCCCCTACGATGGCGCCTCAAGGTCTGTTACGGTCTGTTAATCTCTACTACAATTTTCACGTTTCATCACGATTGGTATCAAATTGTAATGAATCGTAATAATCATAAAATTCATGATCGTCAATAAATCCACCATGTTCCCTAATGATCATTATGATTCTCTCAAAGCATGGAGATCATGGACGTTGTGGCCCCAGTGTAAACCCCGGGTTAAGCAAAATATATTTGTTCACTCAATGCAATTCTCAAATCAGAAAAAAGTCTCTCTCTCTCTCTCTCTCTCTCTCGCTCTTTCTCTGTGTGTGTGTGTGTGTGTGTGTGTGTGCGCGTGTGTGTGTGTGTGTCGGTGCAATTCGACGCGACTAGGACAGACAGCAAGCTGACTGAAAGAACTTTACGCTTCCATCACAGGACATTTCTATAAACAAACAAAACACAATCTAACAAATATTACATTTCATGCTGTGGATAGACAATTATGAATCCAAAGATCCCAGTTTCCCTATTGTATAGCTTAATTGTTTCCTGTTGTTGGCAATTTGTTATTGAAACTATTTGATGAATAGGCTGTTTTAAAACTAGCTACTGAAAAGGTTTGCAAGAAAGAAGCACTTCCTGGGTACAAACCAAGACACATCATCACCAAGAGTCAGTAGAATCTAACTAATAGTAATAATACCCTCAAAATGAGTCTTAATGCACCAAACTGACTCTTTTGGCACTCTCTGCTTTAAAATAACCCAACATTTAAAAAAAAAAAAAAAATTCGATGAAGAGAAAACAAAGACTTGTTTTGTGGTGATGGGTCACAATTTTTTTGTGAAAAACAGGGACTTTAAACAAGTGTAAAAGCACCGGAACCACAGATGCTATGTTATGAAGTAGCAAGATATTTCAGTCCAAACCTATTTGTCTTTGCCAGGAGATTCAGATTTGACCATGGATAAAACTTTGAACACGATGATGATCTAAATATACTTGAAAAAAATCAACACAGAAATGGTTAAAAAACAAAACAAAAGAGAAAATCAATAATTTGCAACTCTGAGAACCGAGAAGCCCCCTTGCTTTTCCTTGCGTACTTTTTTGTGGCTGGTGGTCATACAAGCTCTTGATATTTAAAGTTAAGTCTGGTTGCCTCTTCCAAGAGGTAAAAATTTGGCTTTACATGAGTCTACAATATAATGAAAACAGGCATACATTCATAGATACATAGTTGCAAAGGATATTTCTGACATAAAATATTGTATAAACCCTAATAAAAGGTTTGAATTGAAGAAGGCCGTTGACATGCAAATTTTACAAGGATCATTCTTTTCAGTGGGTGCTTCAATATATGTGAACTGTAGCTGTGTAGGTCATTTTACACCAGGTGAAGGCTGGCACTAATTCCAGAGAAGTATGTAGTTGATGATACTACACATTACAAAGAGAGATGTCTTTTTCTTTCCTTTGTTTCTATAATAAACACAGAAAATAAATTCTGTAGTTGGATAAGAGTTGAATGAACTCGGGGAATGTGAACACTCCTCTTCCTCAATGTGTTTTGTGCAGGAAATGCTGAACACTTCAGGGGAGGTTGACTAATGTTACCTTTAAGAGGAAAAAGCTCTTACTTTTGTCTTCCAGTATCACCTTGGGGCAACTTTCCTTTCAAAGTGAATGATTGCTTGTCCATGTAACTAACCTAAAGTGTTATTGCTTCTTCTATTTTCCTAAAACACAGATATGGACGCACAGAATGCAAGCACTTTCTTTGTCTCCAGTATTCCCGGAACAAGATCTTTTGTTTCATGCTTTTCTCATGACCTTTGACCTTATGTATCAGTCGGGTGCCTGTGTGCAGTGTTGAGGTATCATCTGCTTTGTCACACCCTGATACTCATACCCATGTATACACACACAGACACACACACAGTGAGAAATGTTAAAATGTAGGAGAAGGGGTCAAACTGACAGACTAAATGTCTGCCTTCACATGGTAATAGCATATTATTAATGGATGATGAAAATCACTGACAGGACTTTACATTACATGTTCAAATTTCTAACCCCACAACCCTCCATCACTGTAATAACCCAGATGGGGTTTTTGGGACAAGAACCAACTGCAAAATCCTAAAAGCTGATACTGAGGGGAGCTATTTTCAATAGGGTTAAGGTCAGGACTCTGTGGTGCCAGTTCATGTTTGCAAATGATTCCTCATGCTCCCTGAACCCCTTTTTCATTATTTCTTCCCCAATTTTATATCCGTGTTATCAGGGAAGAAAAAATTATAATGGGATAATCTGGTCTTCAGTACATACAGGTCATCAGCTGACTTCATTTTATCGCAAGATTATGTTGCTGAGCCTCAACATGAACAACTGAAGCAACAATGCCATGGTAATTACACGCTGTAATCAAGGCTAAGTGCGCTCCAACAAGATATTAGAGTACGCAACATTTCATCTTATTGATAGATTTATTTCTTTTTGGCCGGGCAGTGTACTGAAGAGTAAGAGACAGAGAGTAAGAGGAATAAAGTAAAACAGAAAAGTTTGTTATGAAATATAAAGCCAGTAGAGAGAAGGAAAGGAACAGAGGAAAAAAAGAAAAAACTAAGCAAAAGAAGTCTATAAAAGGAGAGAAAAGTTCAAAGATACAAAAATAATTAATGGAAGTATCAAAACAAAGCAAAAAGGATAATGTCTTTGTCAAGTCTGAACTGTAAGTCATTTACAGGTCTTTTTATTTTGCATGTTTCCCTGCATGTGCATTATGAATATACAGTAATCTACTTTCATTAATTAATACTTTCCAAGGTACTTCAATGTATTCATATTTTGTTTGAAAGCCACATTCGGCAGTCTATTTCTAAAGCAGCCATTTTTTTTTTTTAAACCTGTAATAGGTAAAACGGAACTGTGTATTGAGAATACAAAACGTAAAGCAACAATTGATGTGATTTGGATTTGCTTGACAACAAATATATCAAGCAAGATATCAAGGCTAAAAACAAGTTAAGAAATGGCCTCAGACATCATTTCTTTGGAAGGAGACAGACCCTAAAGACACATTAGAGGAAACAAAAGGAGAAAAGGGAAGCATGAGGAGGAGTTTCTATATGTGTTTGTCAATTTTCCTCCTATACGTTAGCTTTAAATGTTAGCTAAAGGTTTTATAAGTAGCTTATTATAAAACTTTTAGGTTTTGCTTTTAATTCAAATAGTAATGGTATAAGTTGTCTTATTTTTTAAGCTGTGTACATTAATAGAAACACCTATACACCTTTGCGTTGATGCAGTTATCCAATCAGCCAATCATGTAGCAGTAATGCAGTGCATTAACCGATGCAGGTAGAGGTCAAGAAATTCAGTTAATGTTCACATCCACCATCATAATGTTAGCTGGTATGGCTGTTGGTGTGGTGTTTTAAAGCACAATATTTTATAGAGTTTATACAGAACAGCGTAAATGAGAGGTAGTTCTATGTGTAGAAATACCTTATTGAGAGTAGATCTTATATTAAATCTCGGCAGTGAGTAGCTCAATGATGAAGATATTGGACTATTGCTTGGAGGGTTGTAAGTTCAAATGTCAATATTGTCACTATGCTCAATCTTCATATTTATTTTCCATCTATTCATTCATGTGCTCTACCGTTTAATCCTACTAGGGTCATAGTGAGGCTGGAACCTATTTCAGCCGACTCTGGGCAAAGACAGGGTTCACCCTGAATCCTAAACCTTGGACTGTGTGAGGAAACTGGAGTAACCACACAAGCACAGGGAGAGCATGCAAACTCCACACAGAAACGCCCTTGCCAAGCTCGAGACTGGAACCCAGGACCATCTTGAAGATCATAAAGACTGCCCTGCATCCTGAAAATTTTGATTTGACAGGGACAGTTTTTCAAGTACTTTATACTACGTCCATGCCAGGTTCTCACTGCATCGAACAAAATTCCAATAATTTCTTACCATGCGCGTGATCTTACTGATAGCTCCTCATGCTTACAACATTCTCACTGGTTCCATACAGTCCCTTCTTGTTGCACTTTTTCATTTGTTTTGCCAGGATTTCCATACATTCTTTACCACAGTCCACAAAAAACAATTGCCTCTTGTAATTCTGTAGTGGCAAACTACACAGTTGCCTCAATGATGGGCACAGTCCAATAACCGTGGCTCTCATGCTGAATATAGTTTGTTGGGAGCCAGTGGAGAGAATGCAGTAATGGGAAAATTTGAGTTAACATGGAACTGAATGATTTGCCAATCTAATATCATAGAAAGGAGGACGACCCATGTGGCATGGAAAAGCCCAGATCATCCTGGTGCTGTGGAACAGAAATTTACATGACTATGACAGGTTTGCAACACAAGCAGGGAATGATAGCTGGTGTTCAGAATTACCCCAAGCTTTTGTGTGTTGACAGATGGTGTGATTATAGACAGAGATTGAGTTTCAATTGATGAGCTGTCATCCATGCTGAGATGCTGCCACACTTTCGCTAAATCCACAAACAGCATAAATGTCTAAGGGAGGAGAGAACGAGTTGTATGTCATCAACATAACAGTGATGTGAGAAATCATGTGGCGATATAACCTCAAGAAAAGAAAGGGGATAGAGGATAACATAACAAGGAAGACCAAGCGCTCACTGTGGGTCTCAAGACAAGAGTGTATATTTAGCAGGTCACCTGATACAACCATTCCTCCACTTAGCAAGCAAACTACTTGCAACCTGGAACACTAATTTCAAGGCTTGTCAGGAGGAATAAATGAGTCGTGTGATTACCCATCTGCAGGTTTCAGCAACCCTATAAAATCATTCACAATCAATCACAAATCACACATATGGATCTAATAAACTTGGGTACAACAGGTATGTACATTGTACAGCAATGACACCTAATCATCGGTGACACCCAAACCACCTGAATTGTAGGGTATGTCACAATGTAGTATAAAAGAACAAAACATCAACATGTGCTCACTCACTTACTCACTCACTCACTGAACCGCTTAATAGTACTAGGGTCACGGGGAGGCTGGAGCCTATCTCAGCCAACACTAGGCAAAAGCAGCACCAACACACACACAATCATTCACACTTACACTCACACCTAGGGGTTAATTTGGAACAACTCAATGTGCATGCTTTTGGACCATGGGAGGAAACCAGGATACCTGGAGGAACCCACGCAAGCACAGGAAGAACATGAAAACTCCACACAGATATGCCTGAGCCCGGGACTCAAACCCAGGACCTTCTTGCTGTGAGGCCATCAGCATGAAGGACAAAGGAAATAATGTGGAAAAAAAAAAAAAAAACAGTGAGAGGACACAACATGTAAACAAGATTCTCAAGATTGTAATTTTAAAAATTTTTTGATTGCTATTCTACAAACTGATCCTCCTTAATTTTGCCTCCATGTCATTTGGATTTTACGCACTGTCACGTTGATGCATACTTTATTTCATGTTACATTTTTATTTATTTATTTATTTATTTAGCACGCACACACACACACACACACACACGCACGCACACACATAATTCATGATACTATCAGAAAGTTAGAGCAGGCTATCTTTGGTCACAAGATTCATATTCTTTCCTGTTGGTTATCTTTCATATGGGACAGCACACAATGGATGTATACTGGACCTAAGGGGAGGCTGGAAAGGCTGAAGACCAATAACATTTTGGTTGATGTATTTGAGAGATGCTTCTCAGTAATAGCCACAAAGAATGCTTTAGATGCGTTCCTTTCAGGAGATCATTATTTTTCATATTGTTGAGAAAACTGATAATAAAAGCTGCACAATCAGAACCTGATAATAGACAGGAATTAAGTGGTATTTAGTATTTAGTGTTGTGTGTATATATAGATGACCTGTACCGGACCCGCACCAGCAGATTCAGGGACAGTTTCTACCCACAAGCCATCAGGCTACTGAACTGCTGATATACCTGACATTTTGCACACAACATTTTGCACACTCATTGAACATACTGTACATGCACCCACTACCTCTGCACTACAGCCACTTAAGTATTCTGTATTTATCCTACTATATATTTTCAATGTTTTTTTAATGTTATATTTTAATTTATATTTTATGTAAATCTTTCTTTTCATGCAATATTTGTTTCTTATGTGCAATACTGAGGGGGCTCTAAGTCGAAGAATTTCATTGCCGGTTGTCATGTTCCATTGTTACCTGTATATGATGTGCTACTCAATGGTAGTTGCTAATGTCTGCAATCTGTAGTACAATGTTTTTCAATATGGGATGAGATCCAGCAGACAAGTGGTGGATGAAAGAAGGTGCAGAACCCCTGGAAAGAGGAGAAAAGCATATTAATAATGTGGGAAGGAGAGAAAGAGAATGAACCGTATTAATAGAGGTTGGAGTAAAAGAATGGTGGATTATGTTAATTTTCTCTTCAGAGAATGTGGCTAAGCCATCAGCAGATAGGGAAGAAAATGAGGGAGAGGCCCCAAAAGCTTTATTGAGTTTAAAGAAAATTGATTTGAAGATGGTTTTAGATTTCCCTTTGAGAAGAATGTCTTGGCAGCAGTCATGTCAGAGAAAAAAAAACTTAGATAGAAGACAGCAGTAGGAGTGGAGAAGATCATCAAGTTGTGATGCTCTGCTCTTTCTCTCAGCTGCTTTTAATTCTTTCTGAACGCTGTGTAGCACATCTGGCAGTCAAAAGGCAACGCGGGACCTTCTTTCACAATATCACTTTGGATTAGTGCCATGGATCTGTTTTGAATTTTATATAAAACTAAAAAAACTAAAAACTAAAATTTTATATAAAACTATAAAACTAAAATTTACTTCTTTGTTCTTTCATTGTTAAACATTCTGTTTTTGTCTTAAAAATAACAAGTCATTTAGTTTTTTTCCTTAAATAAAATGAAAGTATTTGAAAACTGAGTTAAAGTCTCTAGCAATATCTCTAATCTGTGGTTCAGTGAGCTGCCTTCAGCTACATAATTTACATAAATAGAAGTGATTGGATAAGCTACAACAGAGGATTTGCTGCAGAAGCAAAACTTGTGCATGGTTAAAAAAAAAAAAAATCCTGGTGAACCCTGGTGTATAAGATAAACAAAAGTGGTGGAGAATGGATGAAGGTGAGATAAAAATATTTTCAGGGTGACCTTCTAAACCTTACAGAGTGTCCAGTACATTTTGTCATACTGACATAGCAGACGGCCTACCATAGAATGTGTGATTTCAACTGGAAGTGCAACATGTTGGAAAACTCAGCTATATTTATACATGGCTGCATTTGCAACATCTAAAACAGTTGTAATGAAAATACACATGCAACGAAACGTTACTATTAGCAACATAGTCAATTTAGTGAAACTAAACAATACAACAAAAACAAAAGAAAAATTTAAAATCTGTGACGACCATATTTAACATAGCTATAAAGTAACCATGTTTGGAATATCAAGCCATCAGTGATACACTGAGCATGAATTATACAGGGTATAATAACATGAATTATACCAATATGGAATTAACAATATCACTGTTAGGGCTAATTTGCACCAGAAGCTTTACTGAGGCATGTGTTGGGATGCTCTGTCATATCCTCAACCCACTTCTGCAGCATTTCAAGACTTACTACACTTCCCAGCAACTCTTACCTATCCCAGACACATGACTTATCTTATACACATGACTTACCTTATACACCTATCCAAGTCACAAGACTTTGGACACTCATGCCACATCACTCACATCACATGTTCACAGCACACCTGCTTCTTGTCAACAGGGGTGTCCAACTCATTTTCACTGAGGTACACATCACTAAATTTAAAGGTGATCGAGGGCCGAATAATCACTGAAAATCTGTTCTAAAAGGGTGACAAGCTAGCATTCAATCTTTCTTGAGTCATGGATGACTAGCTATTTGCTTGAAATAGGCTGATGCCACCTAGCGGAAGGATAACGAGTTATTGTGGTAATGGTTCATGCAATGAATGTACGATAATCATATTCTTTGAAAGCTCTTGCAAGCCACATAAAATGACAAGGCAGGCTAGATTTTGACACCTATGGAGTAATAGCACTATATAAGGAATCTGATTTTTCATGATGTTTGTAAAGTATTGTTTTGTGTCACTTGTTACCAGTCATCCATTCATTTTTTCTAAGCTGCTTAATTCTAATTAGGGTCGTGAGGAGGCTGAACCCTATCTCAGCTGACTCTGTGTGAAGGCAGAGTACACCCTGAACAGCTCGCCAGACCATTGCAGGGCCAACACACATACAACCATTCCCACTCACACCTAGGGGCGATTTGGAACAGCCACTTAGCCTACAGTGCATGTTTTTGGACTGTGGGAGAAAACCAGAGTACCCGGACGAAACCCATGCAATCACAGAGAGAGTATGCAAACTCCACACAGAAACACCTGAACAACTGCACCACCGATCCGCCCTCATACCAAACATTAGTTATTAAAATCACATATGACACTCTTCTCACTTCTTGATTTTACTGATGCTCTCTTTTTTTTCTCCTTTTTTCCTCCTGTGTCCACTTTCAATCTGGCATTTTGAGCAAGAAAACTCAAAAAAGTGAACACAAAATTTTCACAAACTCAATGTACTGAATATATTTAAAAGACAGATTGCAACTGATTCATGGCTTCATCCTAAATCAGTGAGCTGTTTTTTTTTGGTCATTGTTACAAGCTATGTACAGTCATGGTCAAATATCATATGTGGACAATCATGTATAAAAACCCATATCTCACCATCTTATTAAACAATTTTACTCTAAACCATGACTTAAAATAACCCTCTGATGGTACCGAATATGTGCTCACAACAGTATTGGAAAGAAGTTTCTTCTAATCTTTACAGCTTCTTATATATGAACATACCCATTTTTGCCTGGAAAAAAGTCTTGTCACAAAGACTTAATTTCACTTTGGAAACTGTATTTATTACAGAAGAATAATCAAATGGCCTTGTTAATTAAATATACAGTATAATACTGTGGCAAATATATTTTAATAGTGAAAATTTAAAAGCATCAATCAAGGTCAGTAGTGCCTTTGCAAACATGGCCATGATCATTCCAGACTCCCAGGTGCTTGTCATGATCATGTTAAAAAAATCAGATGTTCAAGTTACAGATTATAAGAATTTATAAGTGCTACTCAAAATTCTTGAGGCCCAAGACACTTGTAATTCACCTTTAATACACAAGTAAGCTATTTTAGAGAGCAGCTCGTTTGGTGTTCTGTGTCTTGTACAGGACCGGTTTTGGGGCAGTATGGTGAACATTGCAAGAAATTATGTATAGTTCATGCTGAAGCAGACATTGCTAACTATGAGTCCTACTGGAGCTTCTGAGGCAGTCACCTGGAGGCTAACTACAAATTTTGGGCAGCCAGTTGTTTTGTGGGTAGTTTTCTTGCATGACCGAGCTTACCTATGTGTACCAAGGGTCTACAGTTTTTTCAGATTTTAGTCAAAATTCTTTATGGCCACCAAGCCATTTAATATTTGGCCGTAAATTGTCTAAAATAATGCTTTAATACCTGTATTTTATGTACATTTAATTAGTCAAGCACTTGTAATCATTTTTTACTAATTACTTTGATCCAGAATTTGGTGTTACATGATAGTGATGAAAAATGGATAGCCAAAAATGGATAAATGGAAAAATGGATCTTTAAGTAGCTGTAAAAAGTAGAAATACATTTATGACTTCCTGTTGCTTTCACAGAAAAATCTGTATACTTACTCTTACACTTATGGTTTAATGGAATATTACAAACTGAGCTTGTTGTGTCCCATATCTGTCCCTTCCCAATACTTGTCTAATTTTGCTTTAAAGACATTGGTTGTTGTGGCCATCACAAAGCTGTCCATTCCAGGAGTTAACCACTGAAGTTCTGCCTGACTGATTTTAGCCATAGTTGATAAAAATCGGTTATTCAGTAGTGAAGATATCAGTTGTTGTCATTATAAGGCACACAGAACATTTGTTCATGAATTTTAGTATACATATCAAGTACTGGCAGAGACCAAGCACACAGCTTTTGTAGCGCATGCACAATAGCACTCCTACAGTGCAGTGAATAAGTGAGCGATTTCAGACACTGGAAATGTCTTTGTGCATTTGGTTGGTATACAAATTGAAGGCTAAGTCAATTTGACTGTAGTACTGATTGTACTTAGTGTGTATGGCCATGTCTGTCAGCATAGGGAAAACTGTTTGAGTTTTTACAAGGTAGAGAGAAAGATGGCTAAGTCTAAAAAATGGGGCATGTTAATATTTAAACGTGGTTTAAATACAGTGGATTGGGAATGACTAAAAATTGTAATAGCCTCCAGGATTGCTAGACTTCTGCTGGCTTCTAATTTGAGTCTCCACTAACTGAGTATACTAAATATTTATGATCTTTGGGCTGTACTGTCACTTTGGTCACTTCATTAGTTTTTGTGGGACATGCTTCAGAAACAGAAGCAAATGTGTACATTCAGTTCGTTTCTGCTCAGGCTTGAGTTTCATGTGCTGTGTAAATTAGCTTTTGGCTTCTACTGCTTGCATAGCATATATTAGAAACATACCATACATTCACACAAACATACACAAGAAACCAAAAAACCCACAAATCTATCTAATGACTGTTCACACTTGGACAGAAGGAATATGATGTTACTTTCACAGTGTTGGGATTATATTCTACATTAAGTCTCCCTGTGTCATTTCCAGACTTTGGTCATGATTACAAAACAGCAAAGCTGCTTGAGTGTGAAGCAAGAAAACAGAACGTTCTGTCGGCTGCCTGGATTAGTAGAGCTATTTACAGGTATTTCTCTCTTTCAGCCGCTGGAGACAGCTGTGCCCAGCATGGCACACTGACAGCCTGAAGCCTTGTTGGCCGTCTGTAGCATATGTGATATGAAACTAGAGGTGACTATATGGTGCACATATAAGTATATGAAGGGATTTTATACCAGATTTTGTTTATTTCTGAGAAACCCATTTAATTTTAATATAAAAACCCAAACAATAATTTGATGTAATCAATAGAATAAATTGTGAACTACAGGAAATGCTATACAGCTTTGACATTCACCAATGAGTCATGTGGCTTTACCATTAAACCTGTGTGTGTGTGTGTGTGTGTGTGTGTGTGTGTGCGCGTGTGTGTGCATGTGTGTGCATGTGTGTGTGTGTGTGTGTGTGTGTGTGTGTATCTGGGTCATGAAAAAAGAGGAGATTATATGCAGAGCTTCTGCCTATCTGTGTGTTGATGTTGCTGAATGTATTACACTGAGGAAATTCTAGGACATGCATCAGAAAACCTTCAGATAACTCACACACAGTGTGATCTCATTTAACTGTTACATAAAATTAGTTTTTAACAGGTCAGTAAGTTCACCAAGGAGAGGAATGATAGTTCTAGCATAGTTTATCTATATCTATACTGGCTTGAAGCATATATTGACTTCTATTTCGTAGACATTCCCTCAAACAGCCAAGATAATTTAATTACGCCCACCCCTAGCACATTGCTGATACATTATTTTACCTCCTTTTAAAAACATAATCATTGTAAGAAAATGTCATTCTGTAAGCAAAATTACTTCTTTTACTTAAACTTAGTTAAACAACCCTGACCTATAAGTGACGTAGCAATGGGTCATGGTAACGTAGGAAGCCGCCTACAAGTAAATATATTTAAATGAAAATAATGGTAAAAAAAAAAAAAAAAGATGAAATAAAATTAAACTACAATTACAGTTTTTACAGAAATTCACAGTTATATGTATTTTTTGATTTAGTGAGAAAAAACTGTCACTGTTCATTTTTAAAACTGATAAACATCCAATTGATCATCAAGGAAATGATCAAAATGTATTTTTTTAATATAAAATAATTTTCAATTAGACAAGGATAAAAGATCCTAATGAGAAAATATCATTTCAGTTTCTGAACCACTTTATCCTCCATTACGGTCATGGGGAGGCTGGAGCCTATCTCAGCCAGCTCTGAGTGAGGGCAGGTTAACTCCCTGAACAGCCTGCCAGTCTCTCAGGGCCAACACACACACACACACACACACACACACACACACACACACACACACACATACATACACACACACACACACCTGTCTTGTCTTTGAACGGTGGGAGGAAATTGGAGTACCTGGAGGAAACCCACGTAAGCACGTGGAGAACATCCACACAGGGCATTAACCCAGGACCTTCTTGCTGTAGGACCACCATGCTGCCATGAGGAATATGATTCAAATCTATTTGAGACCATTGTTATTAGTATTAGGAGATGGAAGGTCTTTGTTTTAGTAAATGGATGTGTCTATATATGAGAAACAGGGCTTTTTGTGAAGATCACTGGCAAACAATGAGACTGAGTGTCTACACAATCCATTTTCGGTTACTCATTTTGCAGATGCTTTAATTCAAATGAGTTTATAAGTGAGGCAGAATACAATATAAGCACAGAGCTGAAGGTTAAGGGCCTATTAGTGGCTCTCTTGCAGTCCTGTGATATAAACGCATAGCAGGCAAGTAGGTAGTGTATGTTTGTTCTTACATGTACAACCAGGGCAGGCTGATATGACACTAAATAGCAAAAGCATGTGTTAGTGGACAATGTATGCTAATAGGAAATGACACAGTTTCTGGGTGGTTCATGAGTCTAAACTGTTAAAACCATAAATGACTTCACCACCTCTAGCAACTGCCAAATCTTCCTGACAGTCAGATAAAGAGTTTCAGATAAATTGAAAGGATGTGCCCTCACATAAAATAAATCCTGCCATCCAAGTCTCTGAGATATTTCTTTCTCCAATAGTTCTAATTACACTGCATGCATTTTGTAGCATGGAAGTATCCAGATATTCTTTGAATGCATCTTTGCCACCGACATGCATAATTAAGTATTAGTGCACTTTAGTGTGCACTTTTTTCTTCCATTCCTCTCATAATGAATATGTACAATTTCTCAAATTCCAGATGCACAGCCGTTGGGCTGCTGAAGAGCTGATGAATTCCAAGCATTTGTAGAATTTTAAAATGCTGCTTACTTGTGTAATGCATGTGAGGATACATGAAGAGCTTATGTGTGGGATGCATTAGGTATGGGAGAAGATTATGAGATTTATTCATAACCAAAATAATCTCGCTCTGGGGATGAGGATGATGCAGCTGTCAAGAGTCTGCCGTCTCCGGAAAAGGCGTATTAATTTTCTAAATTGCAGAGAGAGAGAGAGAGAGAGAGAGAGAGAGAAAGAGAGAGAGAGGTTAAAAAATCAGAGATTTTTCAAAGTTAGAGAGGGAAAAAGACTGATAGGAAAAATTACTTCCTGTCTGGTAAAGATTCTGAATTCTTCTCAAATTGACATGGACAGAACCAAACCCAAATTAAAACGGAAAGAGCTGCTCAATAGCAAGGCTACATATCTTTGAACACACACACACACACACACACACACACACACACACACACACACACACACACACACACACACACACACATTTATATAAAAAACTAGTCTGAACACATTTGTATTTGATTGTTTTTCCTCATGAATGCACACACACACACACACACTGCAAGCATTAGTTAGACTTTGGACGGAGCAGGCTGACTGGCTAAGGGGAGGGCAGGAAGGAGAGAGAGAGAGAGAGAGAGAGAGAGAGGGAGAGGGTGAAAGTAAAAGGAGTCCTGCACAGGGACAGAGAAAGAGAGAGAGGAAAAGTGGCAGGCTGTTTCTCTCCTTCACACACTCCTCTCTCTTTTTCCCCTCCTTCTGCTTCTTTTGTTCTCATGGCTGAGCATGTGAGGAGGTGGCTGAAGTGACTGGGTGCAGAAACAGGATTGAGCTGACAAAGTTATCTCGGAAAATAATAATAATAATAATAATAATAATAATAATAATAATAATAGAAAGAAAGCAGGAGCTGAAGAAACAATGAGAAGGTGTGGAACTAAATGTGTGTCTGTGGGTGTGCCCAAAAAGTGCAAAGGGAAAAAGGAACACAAAGAGGCAACTTTGTTGGAAGAAAACAAAAAGGAAGGTGAGTGAAAATTTCTGAGTGAGAGCTTCGGTTGAAGTCTAACTGTGTGTGTGTGTGTGTGTGTGTGTGTGTGTGTTATGGAAGTTGAGACTAGCATTAGAAAGCTTTTTCTGAGAACAGCCTTTCACTTTACTATTGAGCAATTAGACCTTCTAAAGTTAGACCTAATGAATGTGTTAGAGTTGTATGTGTCGTTGGGGTCATTTCAAACTTCAAGCTGGGTGAATGTATATTTGAGTTCAGTGCTTTGAGGTGTATTAAACTGTATGCTTTTTAAAGTCATGTGTAAACATATTCATATCTATAGCTAAATTATCTATGATACTCAGTCATGCCTAATTATTTGGGTATGTATGTTTGTGTGGGTATGTCGGGCAGATCATTTAAACATATTTAAAATTGAAATTAGCCTGAAAAGGATGCTTAAGCAACAAAGCAATGATCTAAAAGAGGATATTATTGTTTGTTGAAATGTAAAAAATATCCACGGCACTCAAAGTCTCATAGCTGTGAAAAGTTTCACTCATCCCAGGATGCATGAAAAATCTATAAAAATTTATATATATATATATATATATATATATATATATATATATATTGATGTGAAGGTTCCACAAATTAATGTCACTTTGTTTAGGCAAAAAAAAATAAATAAATAAATAAATAAAATTAAAAAAGGAATGCACCTACACTATCAACCTTATAAAGAAATTCAAGTTCTATGAATATGCTCTTTAAAAATTTACATACCCCAACTGTACTTCTGCTAAACCAGTTAATAAAAGCAAATAATTGAGGTGAGATTTTCTCATGATCAACTTCTGTTGTGAAAATAACAGTGCTAAAATCTGATGCCTGAGAAAGGTGAAAAAACTGAAGTTTAGTCCAGCTTCAATGTGAACACTGGGGCAACAAAGCTATTAGGCAGCTGGGTTAATTAATTATGATTTCAAGTAGCAAACTGGTGATTTTGTTAACCAACTAGTGGAGTAAGACTGATAAACTCTGTACATATATACTAAATATATTTAAATTCATTACATTTCATCTATAATTTATAGCTGCTTGGTAGCACAGCTTCAGGATCACTTTCAGCTTGGTTTACTGTCAGAGTGGTGGTTCATGTGTTCGCCACCATGTCCGCGTTGGTTTCATCTCAACCTCCAAATCTATACTGGTAGGCAGATTAATTATGGTAAATTGTTTGTGTGCAGGCATGGTGATCTGTCATGGACTGGCATTCCATCCAGGGTGTACTTGTGCCTTATGCCCAGTCTTAATGACAAGCTCTGCATCTTTTACCACCCTGAGCAGTGTGTGCCTGCTGAAGTAGTGTTGCTTTTCACGGGAAAGTGGCTAATGCATGCTCAAAAGGTCACTAAAATTTGCTTATTCATGCAAGTGGGACAACAGTGGTGATCAGTGATTGGTCTGTGGGAGAAAATGTGATTAATAATTGGTTTTTGGTAGAGAATGGTGATCAGTGATTGGTCTTTGGAAGAAAATGGTGATCGGTGATTGGTCTTTGGGAGAGAATGGTTATCAGTGATTGGACTTTGGGGAGAATCGTGATCAGTGATTGGTCTTTGGGAGAGAATGGTGATCAGTGATTGGTCTCTGGGAGAGAATGGTGATCAGTGATTGGTCTCTGGGAGAGAATGGTGATCAGTGATTGATCTTTGGGAGAGAATGGTGATCAGTGATTGGTCTTTGGGAGAGAATGGTGATCAGTGATTGGTCTCTGGGAGAGAATGGTGATCAGTGATTGATCTTTGAGAGAGAATGGTGATCAGTGATTGGTCTTTGGGAGAGAATGGTGATCAGTGATTGGTCTTTGTGAGAGAATGGTGATCAGTGATTGGTTTTTGTGAGACAATGGTGATCAATCAATGGTCTTTGGGAGAGAATGGTGATCAATCAATGGTCTTTGGGAGAGCATGGTGATCAGTGATTGGTCTTTGGAAGAGAATGATGATCAGTGAATGGTCTAAAGATTGTCAAATTATTATTTGCCCACGTGAAACGTTCAATACGGCTTTTATACATCATGTTTTAAAGATGTCATCCACCAAATGGTGGCCATCATTGGCTATACACAATTTCTGAAGGCTGCCATGGCTTGACGGGTCATGTTGGATGGAACAATGGCTATCTACTGTTGAAGAGCAGCCTTAAGGGCTTCTAGAGTTTGGGGTAGATGAGTATACACTCGTGATTTAGCTGGCATCCCAGAAACCCTCCCTCCAAAAAACAAACAAACAAACAAACAAACAAAAAACCCACAAGGTGTGAAGTCAGGGGAATGGGCCAACCATCCAACATCATCACGCAATGTGATCACAATTAATAAACATTTCCCTCAGCACTTCCAGTGATCTTCAAGCTGTGTGCCATGGCTCCAATTTACTGAAACCACACATCGAGTTCTTCAAGCTCAAGGTGTTCAAGTTTCAAGTTTTGAATAATAATTTGATTATCTTTTAACCTTTTTAAAAAAAAATTTACATTTTTCATTCTTTATTTATTTAATTATGGGAGGGTTTTTTGGGTCACCCTGTATTTCTATTACCATTACTAATTCAACATTGTAGATACAATATTTTGAGATTAAATATTAAAGTAGTAAAGTCATTACATTCACCAGCTGGAAAAAAAAAAATTCTACCAGGTTGACCAGCTTGTGTTATGGCTGATGATTGCTGGTCAGGCTATGCTGGATATATTAGCAGGCTGGAATTTATTTATTTATAATAAGGTGTGGGGGTGGGGTAGGATATCTTTCTTGTAGGCATCTATAAGAAATAAAAGATGGTTAAAATGTTGTTACAGGGGGGAAAAAAAATCAATGTTTATGTGGTGTGATACAGCGTGTTACAAAGAGGATGACTGGTACCATCCCAACTGGATAATGTCCAAGTATGCTTATGCCTTAACCTTTATTAATTAATTACTTACTTACTTATTGAATTAATTAATTATTATTTTAAATGAGAAGTTAGTTTCTGTTATGATAACATTATAGGAGCTATAAATATTTGCTCCCTCTCCAGCCTCTTTTCTTCTAAAGAACCCAGCTTGTCATGCTGCTGAGAAACCAAAAAGTGCAAAGTCCTCTGTTGTTAAATTTTAAATAAACACCTCCTATCCGAATGGTTTAAAGTATAAATGATTTTAAGTTTTTTTTCTTTGTGTAAATCACATTAAAAAAAAAAAATCATATTATTAACTTTTAATAAAAGAAGAAATGTTGTTATAGAGACAAGCAAAAGAACAGATGCATTAGTGTAATTATGTGATTTGCATTGTAGCCACCTGCAATGGCCTGGTGAGTTGTCCAGGGTGTACTCTGCCCTTGCCCAGAGTTGGCTGAGATGGGTGCCAGCCTCCCCGCGACCCTAATTAGGATTAAGCGGTTCAGAAAATGAAGGAATGAATGAAAAATGAATGCATTGTAGCCATCACCACAAGAGTTATACAAAATTTAAAATTAACAGATAGTGAACAAGACAATTCTGAAGTAATAATAATAATTATGATGATGATGATGATGACAATAATAATAACAGTAAATAATGAAGTAGTTTTAAATCCCAGATACCTGAAATGGTGAGTAGTACCTCTGACTCAGTGTTGTGATGTTAGAATGTTAGAGGAAGGAATGTGGCAATTCACTCATACAATTTTGGACTGCAGAAAAAACTGGGGAATTTCATTGGCTTAGTCAAAATTGCACTTTGTGGATGCACTTTCTGTGAAGGCCATATTCATAAATCATTATAATTGGGCTTATAATTCTTGTCATTTTTCATAAACTGTAATATTGGCTCACAAATCTCCAGGGGGAGAAAATACTTACATTTAACTATAAGTATAAAAAGTAATTTAAATTTTTGGAGCTATTTATACTTTACTTAAGTGTTGAAATTCATACTTTAATATTAATATTGATACCTTAATAAATTACATTTACAAAGAAAAAAATCACACTATTCTTTACAAATCTTTTTTTTTTCTTTTTTTATTGCTCATCTAACAAATGACTATGTATATGTAATGCATCAATAAAATGGGCTCCTTTTGATTTTATTTACATTTTAATTTAAAGAATCTAGTCATTAGTGTAAAACCAATCTTTTAATTCATCATTGTCATTAATGCCAATTCGTTGTTGTGACCTTCTTGTGCTAATATGTATACAATATGCAGTTAATTCTATACATTTAAACATCTAGCCCTACCCCCGTTTCATATTTCAATATGTTGGAGTGAGCAGGGACTCATATATAAGGTATTTCTTTTCCCTCCATATAACTCCATTTAACCTATACATTTTATTTAATGACTGACTTGAGTTAATGTACTGCAACTGAAGTAATAATTCGCTTATGATGATAAAAGTAATGAGCAAGAGTAAATCAGTCAGTTTGTCACTATTAGTTTAAGTATCTATTTAAGGAGTTAATGTTCTGCGAAGCTTCTAATTTCGGCCTTCGCTCCACTAACATTTATTCAGATAGATTGTCTTTTCACACAGCGGTTTACACATCCGCCTCACATCCCGAAAGCCTGGGTTCGATTCCCGGGCTCATGGTGTTTCTGTGTGGAGTTTGCATGTTCTCCCCATGCTTGCATGGGTTTCCTTTGGGTACTCTGGTTTCCTCCCATAGTCCAAAAACATGCACAGTAGGCTAATTGGCTGTTCCAAATCACCCCTAGGTGTGAGTGTGAATAGTTGTGTATGTGTGTTGGCCCTGCAATGGCCTGGTGAGCTGTCCAGGGTGTACCCTGCTTTTGCCCAGAGTCAGGTGAGATGGGCACCAGCCTCCCCGCGACCCTAATTGGGATTAAGTGGCTAAGAAAATGAATGAATGACTGAGATTATGTGTTTTTATTCTGTGTGAGTTTGAAGTTTGGGTGGCATGGTTAGCACGTCCACCATACAGCTAGAACGGCCTGTGTTCGAGTCCCAGGATTGGCAAGATTTGTGGAGTTTGCATGTTCACTCTGTACTTGCATGGATTTTCTCCGGGTACTCTGCTTTCTTCCTACAAGGTATGCACGTGAGGCTAATTGGAATTGCAATTGGCTGTTTGGAATTGCCCCAGGTGTAAATGTGCATATGAAAGGTTGTGTGAGTGTTGGGCCTGCAATGGACTGGTGACCTGTTCAGGGTGTACCACTCCTTTGCCCAGAGCTGGCTAAGATAGGCTTCATATGTATATGAGCCTCAATTGTTTGGGCTTCAGTTTCATTAATAATAATAAGTGTTTTTTCCCCCTGCCTATCACCATGCAAGTCAGCAATTTATAT
>JAQMYF010000005.1:21226156-21255555 GCA_030014195.1 Neosilurus mollespiculum | reverse complement strand
CAAACCTTCAAACAATCCATTTTAATTCCAGGTTGTGAGGCAACAAAACATGAAAAATGCCAAGGGGGTGAATACTTGTGCAAGGCACTGTATATAGAGCTGATGTTTATCTTTAGGAGATGAGCTAGCTAACTTTTCAGTTAGAGCCGAGAACTAGAGTCTAGTTAGACAGTTAGAGTCTGTCTGTCATTAGCATGACGTTATTATCAAACATTGTCAAGCCAAAGTATCCATTACCCATATTATCCATTACTTTTGTAACTTTGTAAAAAGCTATAGAAAGAGAATATATTATAATATCCATTCTGATACTTCAACTCACAGGCAGTCTTGTACAACTGGTTCTTTCTCTTCTTGAGAATTGCTCGCTCGTTCAAACATGTGCCAATGGACTTCTCCATTATTTGGATTTCCCACTGTGTTGCATTTTGTAACATAGTTTTAAAGTGGTGCAGAATTAAATGTTGTTAAAGTTCTGCCTCTCCTTTGGAGGGCAGAGATGGGGTGGGGCCAAATTTGCATATTCTTTGATCCTATATTTTCAATTAGGATGCAGAATTATAGTCAAGCCATCTTAAGGCCACAATGTTTTTTCCCAATGAAAAAATGGTAAATATTGAAGTTTATCTTGAGGAACACAGGTGAGACTTTAGGTTTTAATATATTCTGGAGGGCATCTTTACACCTATGACTGCTATTGCCAAGGACATGAATTTTCACAGTGAACTGAGAACAGAATCTTAAAAATGTTGTCAGTAAGAGCAGTTGTTGAATTGAGGGCAGTTCTTGAATTCAGTAAATGTGGATTTGAAACATACTTTATGCACTTGCGCATGAAAGGTATTTATAAATGAAGTCTGGATCTTTAATCTGATCTTTTAGAAGGATGAATTTGTGGGATTAGAAGCGCTTTAAGATTGCAACTGCTCAATAAAAATAACTAGAACATCACTGGTAAGATGTCTACTTAACCTAAGACCTTTTATTCTTGGAGTGTAAACGCATTTCAATTCAGGTACATAGAGAGATGAATGGATGGATAGAAAGATGGATAGATCAGAGCTGCTCAGTATATGCAGTCATCGGTCCCAGAGATGAGTACAAGGTTTGAATCTGTGTTTTAGGAGCCCTTGAACTTCATAAATCAGTATTTTAACAACTTGCATGCAGATAAAAACCCAATCATATTCATCCACATTCCAACTATGCCCTTAAAAAATTGTGTGGACATAGTAAAAACTTGTACAATGTAGTGGTGACTCAGTAAAAACTCAGTAGTAAGAAGGTGGTATGGTATCCATAGTCATGTAGGACATGGTCAAACTTTGGACAAGTTAAAAAAAAAAAAACATGGTTAGGATGTAGTCAAATCAGGACTAAGGTAAGATCTTAATATAAATGTAGTAAAAACGACACTGATATGCTAATGATGTAGCTAGTAAGCAGTAGAGACTTCAGTGATGCAGCACAGGTGTGGTGCAGACTTGTTGAATGTAGATGTGGACAAAAGAAAACTTGCAGCATAAATGAAAAAGTGGAGCCTGTGGTGCAGATGAGGGTGTTTCCTTTGCTCTCCTCCCACAATGTCCAAATGTCCAAAAACTTGCACATTAGGCTAAATGGCTGTTCCAAATTGCCCCCAGGTGTGAGTGTGAGTGTGAATGGTTGTATGTGTCTTGACCCTGCGATGGACTGGCAAGCTGTTCAGGGTGCACCCTGCCATCACCCAGAGATGGCTGAGAAGGGATTTTTTTTTAGCTTATTAAGTGCTTATTTGTTCAAGCACTCGCCTGTCATTTGAATTTAAGAAGTGATGTATACAATGCATGATGGACAAAACATTTGTTGGAATAATGGATGTGTTTGGTGGTTCTCCTGCTCACTCTGACCATTTTAAAATGTGTTTGAATGCTTTAAATGATTTTTAACTAGTCTTTTACCTTTCCTCTTTCTGTACTCTCTATCATGCATACTTAGTTCAAATCCCAGGCTCAGGAGTTTCTGTGTGGAGTTTGAATGTTCTCCCTCAAGCTTATGTGGCTTTTCTCTATGTATTCCTGTTTCCTCCAACACTCCAAAAACATGCACATCAGGCTAATTTGCTGTTCAGGGTGTAACTTGCTCTTCACCCAGTGATGGCTGAGATGGGCTCCAGCCTCTCAGTGACCCTAGTAGGAGTAAGTGGTTTGGCAAGTGATTAAGTGAGTGCATTGAGACCCTTCTGTCCAATTTCTTGTACATTATATTCTGCTTAATAGATAGAAGATTATGGATGAATAGTGCCTGGCAATGTTGTTCTGTTTTGTAATATTCCTTAAAAAATGTACATAATAAAATTTAAGGGGCAATAAATAAAAAATAAAAAAAAATGTAATATAGTATTCAGATGAATTTCAAAATTGTTTAAAATTCAAGGTCTGGTGAGCTGTTCATGTTGTACCCCTCCTTTGCCCAGTGTTTGCTGAGATAGGCACCAGCCTCTCTGTGGCCCCAGTAGGATTAAATGGTTCGGCAAATGAGTGAGAGAAAAAAAATCAATAGATAAACCAGTTTAAGAGATTTTATTTTCTTCTGATCTGGGTTTTAAATGTAAACGCTTTAATGCAGTTCTTTAGTGTTTAGCACGTCCTGATGTAAAGTGTCACAGCAGAGACTGTAGAGGTTGACACAAAACATGTCTTGCTTCTTTCTCAGTTCACACGCTCAACATATCCTGTTGCACATTTGACTTTTAATCACACGAGGCCAAGCAGGATTAGGCAAGTGCAGAAGCGTGTAGGAGCGCATGTGTGTGTTGAGGCGAATCATTAAACAGATCCAATGTTTGTTTTACTTTCATGGCTATAAGTCAAGCAAAAGATCTGATGATTGTTGAACCTGAGTCTCCTAGCCACACACACAAACACACTCCCACAGACACACACTCCCACACTTGTTCAATACTCAAACTTTGAGTCTCTTATAAGGCTCCTTGGCTAAACAGACAAGAAGCATTCTTCACTATTATTTATGTAAGAAAAGCTCTGGAAAAGCACACGCTTTAACCATTACAGCTAAATGTCCCATATATCACACACACACACACACACACACACACACACACACACACACACACACACACACACACACACACATATACAAACACCATGATTAGTGGATCAGTCTGTTTCCAGAAGGAAAATAAGAGAAAGATTTGATGTCATGACCAACTACTGGGTCAAATTTAAAGCATTAAAAAAAAATTGGCTCCCAGTGTGTGCAAACAAGTGCTGTCATCTAGAGATCACTATATCAACCCTGATGTTTTCACAGCCTGTCTGTGGTTAGGAGTTCAAAATAACAAAATTAACCTGAGCTGTCAGAGAGGGAGTGGTCACAGACACTCATTCCCCAGTCAGTTATAGTGATGCTAGGTAATCATGAGTGTCTGAGAGCTCTTGCATACAGAAGTGGGTGGATAGCACTTTCCTACCAGTGTGCGATGGCTGAAGCATGTGATAGTCTTCAGTCTCCCTGTTTGGTGGCTGTAATATGATGGAGAAAACTGTCTGGTGTTTTGCCATGGAAACCTCCCTGCTAGACCTGATGTACTACCACATTTTCAAAAAAACGGGATTTTCCATGTTAAATGTGTTACCAAACATGCAATCTGGATTAAATCCAGATTTAACTTAGTCTAACATCAAAGCTTCTGATTCTGAAATCACGAAAATTTCATGCAAATGGGGTGTGTTTTGGTGGAAATATGATTTAAAAGAATTTTTTTAACCCTATTCAGGACTTTCTTCTGTAGCTACTTTAAAGGTCTCACGAAAGACAACATGAATATTCTTGGTTGGTGCTCACTAAAGCTCACCTTTTATAGTTTGTTCTCATACATTTCCCAATTACAAAGAATGTTTTAGTGCTAAATAAGTGCTGATTGTCTCATTTTCTGTATTTCACTGATGTTTTTGGAAATAAAAAAAAAATGATACTTTTGATAAGAATACAAAAAAAAAATATCTAAATTTTATTTATTCATTACATGTAAGTACAAACATGAAGATGATTTAAAAAAAAAATAAAAATAAAACCTGCCTAATTACTCTACCATAAATAATAAGTGTTCCTCATGGACCCCATGAACTCAATTCTTCTACAGTAGCAACAAAACAGTACAGTGTCCGCAATACTTGGATATAACACCTTGTGAAAATAACCTAAATAATCTATGCATAGTGATCTACGTATGACTGCATCTGCAACTGTACTGCAACTGTGAATCTCGGTCTTTGAGTTACTCTTCTGCTGGTTTACTTCTCAAATAGCAAAGGGGAGGATGTAAACATCTTGGGTAATGCATTTACAACAAATTAAGAGATTAGTAGCTACACAAAATTGCAAAGTAAATTCGGGATCCAATGGACCCCAGACACAAAACACATCCTAGAATATACAAGGCTCAGCTAATAAAACTCACTATCCTATCAAAATGTACACAACTATTTGCCTGAGGAATTCATAATATCATGACCTGACAGCACTTTCTTTAAAAACATACAAGCTAAAAAAAATTGCCTTCATTGGACGCGAGAAACGAACCCAGGACCACCTTGCTGTGAGAAGGACGTGCTAAACACGACGCCACCATACCACCCGTTTGTTACTTATTTGTTATCAGATTTGTGATTATGACCTGGTTGGAAGGTTAAATCATTTATATTTCTAGGCAGTTTGTAAGGTCTCCTTGCCAAGCAGAGAAGGTATTATTTCCTGGGCAGGTTGAATAAAACAGAACACAGTGTGGTGATGGGAAAAAAGAACTTTAAAAGAAAGAATTGATAAGAATTGTATTTATTATATACAACAGCATGTTGTAGATACTAACATTTTATTAATTAAAATATACATTTGCTACTGTCCTTTATTTATAGCTACAACTGGCTGTGGAATTTTTTCTTGTGGCATTGTCTGTGAATTGACTATTCCAGTTTTTACTTCACATTATCAAGTCTTTTTACTCTCATCAGCCTCTCTTTTTCTCTTTAATAAAAGAAAAATTTAAGTTAGTATGAATGGAATATGTTACATAAATTGTATGAACAGCACGGTGGCATAGTGGTTGACACGTCCACATCACACCAAGAAGGTTCCATGGCTGTTCCAAATTGACCCTAGGTTTGAGTGTGAGTGTAAATGGTTGTGTTTGTTACCCTGTGGTGGTCTGGCAAGCAGTTGGCTGAGACAGGCACAAGCCTCCCCACAACCCTAGAAGGATTAAAGGGTACCTGTAATGAATTTGTTTTACTAGCTCTTTAAACAATCATGTATGACATCAGCGGTTCTGTCAGGCAACGTCAGTCCTGCAGTGACATGTTTCCTTCCTCATTGGCTGTTCCAGCCCTGGTAGTGACATGAAATTCATTGTTTTGTCCTACTGACTGGACTATGTTCAGCAGACACCAGTCTAAGATGACACATTATCGTCCAATGCTGAACTGTGTCGCCCGGAAAATGGCGGTGTGCAAAGCATACGGCTGCACAAACAACATGTTCAGAAATTGCAGAAAACATAACATCGGCACAGGCCGTACTCTGAAAACGTTTCCTTTCGGACTCAGTTCAGCAGTCTGCGAAGACCACTTAAACCCGACCTCCTATCGGCGTGACTCCCAGGCAGGACTACTTGGCATGAAGCCCAAGCTTTTTTGTCAAGAGCAGCGTCTCGCCAAAGGAAACCAGTAAAAGGTAAGAGCCTTTGGTATGCAGGGAGTTTTATTACCTAAAATGTCTCTCGCTGCTTGTTTATTTAAGCTGGACGACCCAGCCCAACGAGCTCACATCACTTCTGTAAAAAAATGGTTGTTCTGCATTGGTTCAGCCCCCACTAGTGAACCACGTATAGTGCTTTTTATGGTCATTTATGTTAAAAAAAGCTCTGTATCGCTTAAATGTATTACATTACGCACAAATTATGCTGTACGGATCACCAGTTCTGGGACTCTTTAAGTGGTTCGGCAAATGAGGGAGCCAGTTATATTTTTTTCTTTTGGCTTGCAAATACTGCATTTCATGATCTTTACCTTTTGACTATTGATGAATTTTGCTTGCATTGCAGCTTCATATTTTATTTCCTAACATAAAATGTAATAATTTTGTCTGATCAATATAATAACATTATTTAATAGCTACTGAATTTACTAAATTGAACATTTTCCAATAAATCAATGATAAGAATGATGACTTTTAAGAGTTTTTTTTAGCATGGATCACTGGGTATTGGTGAGGTGAGATTAATCGTGGCCTCAGAACATAACAGGATTGATGTTAACTCATAAAGAAGTTTAACAAGCAACAGCACACACAAATTAAGTCATGACCTACCCTAAATCCTGTGAATCCTGACTCAAATTATTCATAACTTTTCATCACGTTTTTTTGCAATTATATGAAATAACTGAATCCAGAACTACAGAAAAATTAGCTTTTCCTATCTTATGATATCAGTGGAATTTTTTTAAGAAGACGAACTGAAAGTTAAATTCTATTCTGTGGTTTATGCTTTAAAGTGTTAATGAGTGCCTGTGTGTGTGTGTGTGTCTGTGTGCGTGTGTGTGTGTGTGTGTGTGTGTGTGGTAGCCGTAGGACATGACATACCATTCCATTCTTTGACAGAATGAGGGCAAAAGAGAGAAGAGTGTTTTAGATATCCAACACCAAGAAATGATGCTGATACTTTCTCTGTGAATTGTAGCATATACAGTATGTTTGTCCTGATCTGATCATCTTACTCTCATAAATCAGCTTGTCTTAACATGAGTTTATAGAATTGTTTCTTTTTAGTGTAAAGTGAGCTACAATACAGGATGTATACTCCCATGTCGTGTTAGAATGTGAGTGTGTGCATGCATGTGTGCATGTGCACATGTGTGCTGGTGGTGTTAGATGGAAAAGGCATGTGTATTTCCTCCCTGAGAGGCCTCTCTGGGCTGGGCTCATGCGTGTAAATGTGTGTGTGTGTGTGTGTGTGTGTGTGTGTGTGTGTGTGTGTGTGTGTGTGTGTGTGTGTGTGTGTGTGTGTGAATGAACTCGTTGCCCTAGTGCTGTTTCTGAGAGCTGAGGGTCACAGGGTGCAGAATTTCTCTGGGTGTTTACAGTTCAGGGCCTAAGCCATTAGAAAACACTTACACACATGTACACACAATTATGTTCTTAACAGGCACAAATATGTTGTGTGTTCACATGAATATTCATGTGGGACGTCAACTGTGAAAAGGTAAAAGTTGAGTACGCTTTTCTCTCTGACCTTTTATGTTTAAAAGCTTTCTGATACTTATATATAGCAACATATACTAATTAATTCATAGTTTTAAGTTCCATTGTGAATATTACATAGAATATTATATTATATAGTTGTCTCTGGAAGCAGTGCACCGACCATAATAAAGTAGAAATAAATAGAATAAAATAGAACTGAGTTTATTAAGAACAAAACAAAACACACACACACACACACACACACACACACACACACACACACACACACACACATAAAGGCTCACAGATTTGTACATACCCATAAACATAACAATAGTTCATGGAGTAAATGCCAAAATCAGGCAGTTGAAGCTAGCACATTCGCTTCACAGGAGCTCTATTGACACTGTGTTTTCCAGTGATGTGCACGCTAAGAGGATGGGGTCAGTCAGCATGAGAAATTCCACAATTACATCTATTCATTCATTATCTATACTGCTTTTTTGTCAGGGTCATGGGAGATGATGAAGTCAATAGCCATTTAGAAATGTGAACTGAGAAATGTACACAGCAGGCACAATTCATTCCTTTTCATTTAAAATGTGCTGGAACAATTATTATCAAACCTGTTCTCGGGGCCAGACTGATTTGTGTGCCTCTTTTTATAAACAATAAGGCTGAATTTAATGTGAAAATCGTATGTCTTACCATGCTGCTAGAAAGTTTGTAAACCTTTAAAAGTGTTCTGTATTTGTTAATAAATTTGATCTTCATTTAATTTTCTGAACTGTTTTATCCATTAATAGGGTCAGTGGGAGGCTGAAGCCCATGCCAGCTGACTCTAGATGAAACCATCTAGATGCTGCCCTTCAGATCTTCATTCATTCATCTGCTGAACTGCGCCTATCTCAGCCAACTCTAGGCAAAGGCAGGGTACACTCTAAGCAGCATGCCAGTTTATCACTGGACCAATACACACACAGCCGTTCACAGTCATGCCTAATGGCAATTTGGAACAGCCAATTAGCCTAATGTGCATGTTTTTAGACTGTGAGAAGAAACCATAATGCCATAATGAGAAAACCAATGTAAGCACAGAGAGAACATGTCAACTCCACACAGAAACGCCTAAGCCTGAGACTTGAACCCAGGACCTTCTTGCTCCAAGAACCCCAACATTTCATCACAGGGTCTGCAGGTAACTTTTGCAACTGTTGACGTGAAGGTGCAAATGGCTCCAATCAGAAAGCGAACGAAACAAATTGGGAGCATGGGATGCATGCTGGGAAAAAACCTTTGCTATGCAAAGTGAAAATTATATCAAGATGGCATACTGGCAAACACCAGGTCTTTTGAAGTAATGTCCCTTAGACAGAAGCCTCAAAAATAATGTTGTTTGCCACAGTACACATCTGAACCATCTGTGAATGATGATGGTGGAAATGGTATGGTTTGGACTTGCTTAACTAAGAATTAATTGATTCAACTATGAATTTTGCATCATATCAAATACTGTTTGAACATAATGTGAGGTCATCTGTCTGAAAGTTTGAATTGAACCAGAGGTGAGCTTTTCAACAGGATAATGGCTCATAAAGATGAAATTGAAGGTTATGCCTAGTCAAAGCCCATTTTTGAATCCCATTGAAATGTTGTGGGGATTTAAATAGGGTAGTACATGTAAGAAAACCTTCAACCGTCTTGCAACTGTATAAATTTTGTATGGAAAATTGGTCAAAAGAATTCAATGTCAGAGACTGGGGGACAATTATGCAAAATGCTTATAAGTAGTAATTTCTGAAAATGGGGGCAACACTAACTTCTGAGGCCAAGGGTGTACTAACTTTCTCCATAAAAGAAGAATGCATCTATTGATATTTTTGTTATTAAATAATGTATTGAAAAGGCTAATTTTCTGTATGTTTTGTTCAAGTATCTCTCCTTTATTTGGAGGCTCTATATTCTGTGGGATGTACTTATGGCTGGATGTGAACCTTTGCTTTCAGAAACTGGCATATTCCCCCTGGAACAGCAATAACTCCAAACTTGGTAACTGGTAATCAATCCTGCATAATGGTTTAGAGGAATATTGACCCATTCCCCATTAAAAAACGACTTCCTCTCAGTGCTTTGTTGGGTGTCCTTGCATGAACTGCACTTTTTAGGTCCTTCCACAGCATTTTTTTGGGTCAAAGTCTGGAGTTTAACCTTAAAAATTCTTTTGCCTTAACACGTTTGTTTGTTAGACTTATGTGAATGCTTAGGGTTCTTGTCTTTCTGCATGACCCATTTATGTTTAAGTTTAATTCATGGACAGATGCCTTGACATGTAGAATTTGCTGGTATAGCCCAGAATCCATAGCTCCATCAATTCATTGTATTCAGTCAAGTAACTTTTGCTGAGCATTTTTCTGATGAATGAAGTGGTGTTTAAAAAAACCCAATGCAAAACAAATGGCTGCTGTGGTGCAGTCTAACTATGTTTGTAGTTTAAAATTCAATGTGTGCTCATGATACCTGCAGAAGATTGCTTTCTGTAATGGAATAGATTAGTACAAAATAAGGATTTTTCACATGAGTTTGTGTGGCAACAAAGACAAAGAGCAAACAAGACAGCAATGGACATTTGCGCACCCGTAAAAGATTCAGGATCCACATTTCTTATCATCTTCTGTAAAATAAAAATCCAAATTTTCAGTTCATATTTTTTCATCACCTGGGGAACCCTGAAGAGACTTTTATCAAGTTCACTGTTTGTTCAATTTGAACAGCCCCAAGCAATGCAAGTATCCAGCATTTAAACTGCAAAACAGGCTCCTTCACAATACGAAACCCCTGTAAACAATGATTTCGGCTGACCTCCACTTCATGTCTTGCACATCTATTGAGGTGAAGGTGACATTAGGTGAAAGCAGTCAATAATGGACTTGAGGTAGTGAAGCAGCTCCAAAAAATGATGCCACCTGACATTTGGCATAAGGTTGCTCTGTTGGAATGCATTGCTTTTCACCTACAGTGCCTTGCAAGTATTCACCCCCTTGGCATTTTTCATGTTTTGTTGCCTCACAACCTGGAATTAAAATGGATTGTTTAAAAGTTTGCATCATTTCATGCACAGAACATGCCTACAACTTTGAAGATGTGATTTTTTTTTTATTGTGAAGCAAACAACAAATGGGACAAAATGACAGAAAACTTCAGCGTGCATAACTATTCACCCCCCTAAAGTCAGTACTTTGTAGAGCCACTTTTTGTGGCAATTAAAGCTGCAAGTCGCTTTGGATAAGTCTCTATGAGCTTGCCACATCTTGCCACTGGGATTTTTGCCCATTCCTCAAGGCAAAACCACTCCAGTTCCTTCATGTTGGATGGTTTCTGCTTGTGAACAGCAATCTTCAAGTCTGACCACAGATTCTCAATTGGATTGAGGTGTGGGCTTTGACTAGACCATTCTAACCCATTTAAATATTTCCCCTTAAACCACTCGAGTGTTGCTTTAACAGTATGCTTCGGTCATTGTCCTGCTGAATTTGAACCTCAATCCTAGTCACAATTCACAGGCAGACTGAAACAGGTTTTGCTCAAGAATATCCATGTATTTAGCAACATCCATCTTTCCCTTGACTTGGATCAGTTTCCCAGTCACTGCTGCTGAAAAACATCCCCACAGCATGTTGCTGCCACCACCATGTTTCATTATGGGGATGGTGTTCTTGGGGTAATGGGATGTGTTGGGTTTGCAGCATCTTGGGCCTTCCAGAAAAGGTGTGTTTATACTGACAGATCATGTGACACTTAGATTGCACACAGGTGGACTTCATTTTACTAATTATGTTACTTCTGAAGGTAATTGGTTGCACCAGTTCAAAGGGGGTGAATACATCATACATCAACATCAAAGAAAACGCCAATTTTCATTTTTTTTTACATATCTTTTTCATTTTACTTCACCTACTTAGACTCTTTCTTGTCATTTATTAGACGTCTGGCTTATCCATGTGGCCTTGAGCAAACTTTTGACAGGCAGCAGTGTTCTTTTTGGACTGTAGTGGCTTTCTCCTTGCTATCCTGCAATGCACAATGTTCTTTAGTGTTTGCCTTGACACTGGACTCATGAACATTCACATTACCAAATGCATGAGTGGCCTGAGATCTTACACTGGGGTTCTTTGTGACTTCTGCTCAAGTGATAAATTTCTGACTGTATCTATTCTGCTAACCACTCAATAATCTTTCCCTATTCTCATCATCATCATTAACATCTGTTCCACCTTGATCCATGGTCAGGTCACAGGGGGAGTAGACCAAGTAGTGAGGTCCAGATGTCCCTCTTCCCAGCCACTCCCTCCAGCTTTGCCAGGGGGACACACCGAGGCATTCCCAGCCCAGCTGAGAGACATAGTCCCTCCACTGTGTTCTAGGTTAACCCTGGGTCTCTTTCCGGTTGGACATGCCTGAAACACCACACCAAGAAGGCATTCGGGAGGCATTCTAATCAGATGCCCGAGCCACCCCAACTGGCTCCTCTCAACATGGAGGAGCAGCGGTTCTACTCCGAGCTCCTCCCGGAAGGCTAAGCTTCTATTTGCTATAGTTTCTATGGCTGAGCTACCCCTATTCTATGTTTATTAAAGAGTTAATACAACTGTTTGTAAACAGTTGTATTAACAAAATCAAGTTTCAAGTTGTAAAACAAATCATCAGCCAATGTGGTGAACAATTGTGAGAGAATTGTGTGCTTGCTGTAGAGCAGTAAAAAAAAAGGGTAAATTTCATTACAATTTAAATGATTTGTGAAATGGTATATTTTCATTTGAATTTAATTTGGGTTTACTAAACATAACCCCAAAATGTATTAGTAATTTTAACATTTTTTAACGCTTTATCTAAACACATTTAGATTGATTAAATTCACTATACATGTTTAGACAGAACAATCAGATCATCAAAGACTATTTCTTTACTGCCCTGCAGGTGTGTGTGTGTGTGTGTGTGTGTGTGTGTGCGTGCGTGCGTGCGTGCCTGCCTGCCTGCCTGCCTGAGTGCCCAGAAGTAGAGTTACCTAGGATGAGTTACAGTGTAACTTCACTCATGTTTTCTCAGGGAAGTGTGTTTGTCTTGCAGGCCTGTACTGAGGCCCTTTGTTTAACTAAGCAAAGAGGTTCTCCTCAAACACACAACACACACCCATGTAACCCCCACCCTTTATACTTCCTACACAAAACTTCTCTACTTAAGTAAAATATACCTACATACCTAAATTAAAAAAAAAAAAAAAAAAAAAAAAACATTCATGAGGAAAATGCGAATTAACATGCCCTTCATTATATAGCTATTATCATGAGGACATATGGCCTCCCCATATACGGATGAAAGTGTGTGTTCTGATCTCTAATCATGACTGGAACTTCCCCTCCAGCACAATGCTGCACCCTTCTGGTGTGTGATTGTGTGATGTTGTTTGTATGTGGGTGTGTGTGTGTTTGAGTGTGAGGGGGAGGTGGTGATAAGGAGATAAAAGAAAATATTTTGCAAAATCTACCAAAAAAAAAAAAATGTATGTGTTTATGTATGCATGAATGGATGGGTGGATGGATGGAAAAAATGTAAATTAATTTAAATGTAACAAATATATTTTAGTTATTTATTCAAGTATAACTTGAATCATGTTTAGTCAATGTTTGTTTATAGAAAAATCCAATCTATAATAAAGCTCAATAAAACAAAGTTAAACAATTATAACTTAACTTCCCAGCAGCAAACATGGCTTCAAACATGGCTGTTGAAGACTGCAACTCCCAGCATTCACTTCACCACTCTCAATTGCCTACCCTCTGTTTCCAATTGCAGCCACTTTATTTAATTCACTATATTTGTTTACTGCTCCCTATTATTTTCTGAAATATACACTTGTATTTTCACACTATTACAAGCCATTATTTACTTTATTTGCTCTTGCCTGTAATAATCTGTGCCTTGCTTTAAATTTGACTTTGATATCTGCCTGTGTTTTGGATTTGTCTGCCTTGGTGTTTGCAGTAAGCTCCATTCTGCTTTTCCATTTTTTTGCAGCCTGCTACTGTGTCAGTAACAAAGATTTTGTTTTGATTGTACAAAAGGTATTGATTAATTTTCTAGTACCAGTAGCTCTGGCAGTAATTACAGCAAGGTCCATAATAAGGTTCCTTTTTTGTACTGTACATTATTATTTGTATGGTAACGAGTTATACATGTACCTGTATGGTGGACAATTACTCATTAGTTCATTTTCCAAACAACTTTATAATATGAGGGTTGCGTGGAGGCTGGTGCCTAGCTCAGCCGACACTGGGCAAAGACAGGGTACACCCTGAACATTTTGGCAGTCCATTGCCATACCAAAATACACACAACCACACGCACTCACACCTAGGAGCAATTTGGAATGGCCAGTTAGCCTAATGTGCATGTCTTTGGGCTATGGGAGAAAACCCGTAATGGGAGTACCCGAAGGAAAACAGACAAAAAAAAAAAAACAAAAAACAAAAAAAACCAGAAGAAAACCGACAAACTTCACAGAGAAACGCCATTGCCGAGCATAGGGCTCGAACCCAGGACCTAGATATTCCAGATGGAATTTTTTTTAAAAAACGGTTCACTGTCATGTTTATTTTGAATTTTTGTGAGAACTCTCCTGTATCTAAGCTTTGTAACTGTCAGAAGCTGGAAGTTTCTCAATATACATATTAATTTTTTTTTATTATTATTTATTTTTTGGTAATTAAAGCACTAGACAGGTACAAAGTTAAAAAGCATGACTGAAATGAAAGTCCAGCTTTACTCACAAGAATCATCTATGTATATTTTAAAAAAAACACCCCCCCCCCCTTTTAAGACTCCACGATTTTCTACAGAACCTGGTAAATTCATTTATTTCCCCTTAAAATCTGATCCATCATTTTATTTGTACCATACCTAGATAGATAGATAGAAAGATAGACAGACAGACAGATGAACATGATTAAAATTATATAGGGCATATTATTGCAAAATATATATTTTTCATTCCTAGGATGCTGTAATGTTAACTGTATGATAGTTTGTTCATCACAGTTTACAGTCATACTGGAATAATGCCTCACTCCTTGAAACCTGATGCTGAAGAATGCTCTGTTTTGCTGAACCTTGAAGCATTTGGTCAGAATTGCTCTCTTTGTGGTAAACGTTTGGTAAATATGCCGCAGTAAAGAATGAAAATCTGACCAACAGTCAGTCATCTACACACACACACAAGCATACACTCAAATTGGTCATCGTGATCCGTCTCTATCAGATAATTTAACAAGCGAGCCACACATAGCTCTGTGTTGTGTACACACACACAGCTTGCCAGTCTGCATAAACGTGTCATTTTCAGACGGCCTTTAATTACCTATCGGCTGTTTGTGGCTGTCTGAATGAATGGACAGTGTGTTAATTAGCTAGCCCGTTAACAAGACGGCAGCTGAATGGCAGGCTAGCACATGTAATCACGCTGTCTAGCAAATCCATGGAGTAGTAGACACACATGAACGCACGCGCGCACACACATACACACACACACACACGTTTACTCATGTACACTGACAGAAACAGAGCTGTCTGGTGCCATGGCAACCATTGCAGATATGCCTACCCTCCCTCCATCAGAGAGCGATAAAGACAGAGAAATAATAAAACTGACAATAAAGACTGAAAGACCATCACATATATTCACTCACATAAATAAGAAAAAAATAAGAAAATAAGAAAAAAAAAGCATAGGAGAATGATGATAATATATGACAAGAATGAGAGAGCAAGAGATGCTGCGAACTACAGATTAATGTGCTGCTGTCTGCTCTCTAAGATCAGACAGCACTGCAGGGTCTGTCTCCACTTCTGTCCTCTCTCCTCTGCTACAACAAACCCATATACACACTTGCTATACACATTTTTTTTCAGCTGTATCTGTTTTCTGCCTGCATTATTAATGGATGTACAACTCTACTTTAGAATCTTATAACCTTATTTCCCCACACAGTTGGGATATTTTTCAAAAGGAAAAAAATTACTATATTATACAAACCTTTACTAAACTGACAAACATACCAATAAGTGATTTTCACTATTTTTACTGCCAGTTTAATTGAATTTTTTACACGATTAAAAAAAAAATATAGAGGTTTACAGAATATTCAAGTAAAATCCTTAAGTAATTGGTAGCAAGTGAGTTATCATGATTGAGTTTAAAATTAGCAACTATCAACGGTTCAGACTTGCAAGCAAGGATGGGTTGTGACTCACCCCTTTATGCCAAAATTCATTAGGGAATTGTTGTTTAGTTCAATGAACCACAAAAATTTCTCAATTCAACACTGCAGAAATTTTAGGTCTTTGAAAATCTACAATAGATAATACTGTAAAAAGGGTTTTACAGGTTTAAAACCTCTGTTGGATGTGTCTGACCTTCAAGCCCCTATGTGACACTACCTGAGAAATCTCTTGCTAATATGACAAATACAGTCGAGTGGGCTTAGACGTACTTCAGAAAACCTTTATCACTTCAGCACAGTCTGCTGATGACCAAGAAATGCAGCCTAAAGTTCCCTGTGCAAAAGAGGAAAATGACCATAGAACTTATCATGAGGTAAAAATGCAAGCATCTGTGACTGAAACTCCATGTTTATTTTAGCATGACAATGCCGGCCTAATTCTGCACAAGCTACAATAGCGTAGCTTGATAGTGTGTTTGACTGCCTTCTGAGTATGTGAAGTCTTGTATTAAAAGTAGAATGGATAAAACTTCCAATTACAGAACTGCAACAATTAGTATCCTCATTCTCCAAACCAATGAAATGTATAATTAAATGGAAAGGTGATGTAACACAATGGTAAACATGCCTCTGTCCCAACTTCTGTTGAATGCGTTGCAGTTATCAAATTCGAACTATTTACAAAATAAAATTAGGTTGGTCAGGAAAAAATATTGGAGATAACATTAAATAAAGATGAAAATGAAATATAAATCAAATATATTTTTAAAACGAAATCTAAAATTTTCCGGAAAAGTGGTTAGTATATAACACAGATATACACTGAACTGTAGCTTGATTATGCACAGCTATGACCATTTCATCAGGTACATCTACAGGACCATCATGATTAAGTCAAAACTGTTAAAAAAAAAAAAAGGAGCTAATGCATTCTCAAACAGTCACACGAACTTGCCAGATAGTCTTATAGATTAATTTGCACATTAACATGAGTGTCAGAGCATTTGCATATCAACAAGTGTAACATGTAGAAGGAAAAGTGTCTGGCCCAGATTATTATATCCTGATTTGGAAGCAATGGAACTTGGAATGAGACCAAGATAAATAATTTTAGAACTTATTGCACCTTTAATGTGACTCATAATCTGTACAATTCAGCAGCTGAAATATATTAAGGGGGAAAAACCCCAAAAATAATGTAATTGTAAAGGTATTCTCATTTAAACTACTTAAACAGTAGTCAGTACACAGCTGCCTTGAATTAAAGTGACTCTTTTTAACCCGAAATAAAGTTCAGCTGTTTCAGTGCGATTTTGCTTGACAATAACTTAGTTGCATCTTAAAGCAAAAGTCAGGGTTTACAAAGAAACTATCAAAGGGATCTTGTTACAGTAATGACTGATGATTGGCCTTTAGGAGCAATGTTGATCAGTGTATAATCGTTGTGAACAATGGTGATCAGGGATTGGTTGTTAGTAACAGAGGTGATCAGTGACTGGTTGTTGGGAAGAATGTTACTTAGTGATTGGTTGTTGACAATGCTGATTAGTGATTGGTTGTTGGGAATAATGGTGATCAACAATTGGTTGTAAGGGTGGTGTGGAGGCTCGAGGTAGAGTTTTCATATTCTCACCATGCTTACCTGTGGTTCCTTCAACCTCACTCTAGTAGGATTATGTGGTTTGACAAATGAATGGATGAAGGATAGATTTATCAAATGAAATGATTATTAGTTGTAATATATTGCACCTTGCATTACTAAAAGGTTTTAAATAAATTAGTATTTTCTTTTTCAAATTTTTAAACATTTAAAAGTGAAAACAGATTTAGTACATGGCACATGCAGATGTGAAAAATTGCAAAAAAAAAAAAAAAAAAAAAGAGTTAAAAGGATAGATTTATAAAGAATTGTTAAATTAATTGGGTTTGCTACTCAACCCAAAGATCAAAATTGTATTTTTTTGTTTTATTTGTATTACCTTGTTCTGTGAGATTACGTAGAGTTACAGCGTGCATATTATTAAGTGCTTCCCTTCCCCTCCTTATCTACATCTGAGCCAGACATACAAGATGTTTGCAACTGTTTTTTGCGCAGTAAATATACCACATTCTGGATGAAATATATATTATATATACATTAGTAGGGATTTGGCTAAAAAAAAAAACAAAACAAAACAAAACAAAAAAAAAAAACCTGATAGAGAAATGGTATGGGCAACTAGTGGGAGCCAACTTCATGTGTGATTTTGTCTGCCACTAAAACAAGGTGTAAATTAGTGCCATTCATGTTATCAGATTTTTTTTGGCAGTGATACCTGGTTACAATGTGTTTCATTAGCATTGTGCTACTTTTCAACTGCTATTCTGCTATTTTAATTTTACATAAAACATGTAATTGTAAGAGACCTTTTTCCAGATGTTATAAAAGTGACAGTTGACCAAACAAAATGGAGTACGGTTTAATTATCTTATTTAATCCAGTCAGTGAACCAATATCATGTTAACTATGTTACTGCCCTCAACATCATTTATTTGTTCTACCATTAGATTCCTTATTTAACACAAACTTCATTTATTAACACATTATATAAATTACTGAGCAGTTCTTTATTCAGCCTGGCCTTTTTGACAGCTCTGAGGTTGACTCTTTCCACCACTTAACATCCGATATTTAACCACAGTTTGCGCTACAGTTTGCACAGTGCACTTAGCAGGCTACATTCTTTGAATACTGAAAGTTCATTTCAAACCCACTGTGAGACATTTTGCAACCACACTGCATTGAATCGTAATGTACATTTGATCCTCAATGCCTTGTGAAATGATGCGAAGCAAAAAAAAAAAGTGCTTGTATTAAATTTACTAATAGCACCATTCATTCAGTTTAATTTTCAATTAAAATAATCAGGTTGTATTTTTTTAAACATTTATTATAACTTTTATTTAAAACTATAAAATTGTGGGACAGGTGAAGAAAAAAATATTTAAAAAATGGCTTTATATTTTATATACATATTAATACAGTACATTTTATCCCTGCATTTTTTCCCTTGTCAAATAAAATTCTATTTAATGTTCAAAGTAATGGTCAAAGTTTTATTTTTGTGTGTGCCCTGCAGATACCCAAACATGGATTCATAAATTATGGACCACAGACGCTTATTTGTGGTGAGTAGAAGATAGAGGACTGCAGTACCATTGCAAATCTGCAGGTGTCAGACTGGCACATTAGCATTTGTGTGTGTGTGTGTGTGTGTTCAGACATGACCCAGCAAAAAGTGTGTTAGGAGGACAGGAAGGGGTGAAAATAAGGAGTGGTTATCATACCACCAACTCATTGCAGTCCAAACCTATGACTCAGCCGGATATAACTGGACAAATCTTGTGTGCTTGCACGCCTGAGAATTTGCTTTGTCATCTTATTGTGTGTAGGGATTTTTTTTTCTCAAAGACCACACCCCACTCTGGATTTTAGGAGCTCAGGGGCACTGTTGCAGAGTCTGAATAATAAAGCATTGTAGCACATTAACACAGTCACGCCACCTAAAGATTCAAACAAAATTACAAATTCAAATTGATTACAAATGCAAACGTTTTGGCAATTGGATTAAAATGTATAGCATTTTTACAACTTTATGTAAAATTTAGCAAAATTGCTTTTATAGAATTGAAGAATTCAGCTTCATATCAAGTTAATTCTATGACGTTTGTCTTTTACCTATGCTCACACATATGTTTTGTATTTGCACAAATTAGCTATATCCTGTCTTTATTAGCAAAACCAAAGCTAAGCAACTTCATGAAATCAAAACAAATTAATTTTTCAAAACATTCATTAATTAATTTGCTAAAACATTTAATCCTACTAGAATCATAGAGTCAATTCCATGTAACACTGGATGAGGGCAGGGTACACCCTGAATGGCTTGCCAGACCATCAGCCCCCCCAATACCAAGCACGTGGAGAACATGCAAACTCCACACAGAAACGCCCTAGCTGAACCTGGAACTCAAACCCAAAACCTTCTTTTTATGTCACCCGTACCATTTCTATTTAAGTAAATTTCATAAAAAAATGGGAAATAAAACTTTTTCTTTTGTACCTATTTAGGGTATTAGTTGTTAGTCACAGGCTCTCTTGCGATTTGAAATGGTATTTTTTGGCTATACTGATAAAGGAAAGCTATCAAATTCTTAAGAGCCACTTATATCATGCTCAAAAATGGGCAAGGTGATAAAACAAACATACAAATGGCTTTATTTATTAGAAACTATCCTTTGCAGGACAACAGTCTTTTTAATTTATAACCAGGCAGGAGGAAAGTTTGAGAGAGAGAGAAAACGAGAAACCAGAAATCATGACTAAGCAAACTTGCTCAGCAGTATCTCAGTCTCACGTCTCACAATGATCCAGCTGCTTGCGATCAATTGCCCGGTGAATATATGCCTTAATCTTTAAGGCACCAGGATAAGCTCCCGGTCATCCCGGGATTTGCCCGGGAAGACATGCTCACTGTGTCTTCTTCACGCCCCTGGGAAGTGACAGGGTACGTCCACATCACACCTCTGCGCTCACGTTGAGTCTGAATGAGAGCCAATGGACTGGAGTTAAAGTGGTTCGAGGTGCATTTTCAACCAATCAGGGAACACTGCAGCAAGGCGAGGGCAGTGAGAGGAAGAGAGAGAGAGAGAGAGAGAGAGAGAGAGAGAGATATGGAGACATTAGAAGTTGAAGGAAGGATTTCATACAGGATATTAAAAGAAACAGGGGAAACAGTTAGAGAAGAATAAGCATAATAGATAGATGGAAAAATAAAATGTAGAACAAAAGCCGAAAGGAAAGGAGGAAATGGGCAGAAAAGAAGAGGAAGGAGTGAGCAGAAAGTTGGAGGGACATGAAGGAAATGAGAGATAGGATATCAGGGAGAGAACAGTGGTGACTTGACATTTAAAACCGACACACAAAAAAGAAGAGAAAGAAATGTACACAAAATGAGAAAAGAAAGAAGGTAAAGGTAAAACAAAGGAATAAAAATCTAAAAGCAGAATACAGATGTGAAAACAGGTGAAGAAAACAACAATCAGAAGAAAAAGAAGGGATATTCCAGAGGAAAAGACTTCATAAAGCAGTGGAACAAGATAGAGAAGAAAAAAGTGAGAGAAAGAAGGAAAAGACAATGTAAGGTAGGAAATGTGGAGGATATGTGAGGCAGAATGATGGAGAGAAAGAGGTGAAAGAGGCACAGGAAAACCTGGAGGTAGATCAAAAGGGTTATAAGCAAAAACAAGAAGAGGAGATTGTTAAGAAGAAAAAGAAAAGATGAAAAAGAAAAAAGAAGTAGAATCAATTAATGGAAAAGCAGGATGTGCATCGGCTAAATGAAAGAAATTTGAGAGAAGAAAAAAATTAAATGGGGAGAGAAATATATGGGAATTTAAATGTACAAGAGGGCGGCACAGTGTTGCAGTGGTTAGCACGTCTGCCTCACAGCAAGAAGGCCTGGGTTCAAGTCCTGGCCTCGGGTGTTTCTGTGTGGAGTTTGCATGTTCTCCCTGTGCTTGCATGGGTTTCCTTTGGGTACTCTGGTTTCCTTCCACTGTCCAAAAACATGTACAGTAGGCTAACTGGCTGTTCAAAATCACCCCTAGGTGTGAGTGTGAATGGTTGTATGTGTGTTGGCCCTGGAATGCCCTGGTGAGCTGTTCAGGGTGTACCCCACTCTCACCCAGAGTCGGCTGAGATGGGCACCAGCCTCGCCGAACCCTAATTAGGATTAAGCAGCTTAGAAAATGAATGAATGAAAATGTAAAAGCAAGGAAAGGAGAGGTATAGAATGAAGGAGTTCAACAGATGTGGAAATTCCAAGGAAATTGAAAGAGAAACAAAAAGAAAGAATAGAAAAAAAAAGAATAGAAGAGGAAGAAGAGAGATTTGTTCATAAACATGTTCCCTTTAAGACTGTTACACACACACACACACACACACACACACACACACACACAGAGAGAGAGAGAGAGAGAGAGAGAGAGAGAGAATATATTACATTTCACACAAGGCACGTTCTCATATTGCAGGGATTTTTGCTGAGGCAGGAAACTACTTCATAAACCTCGTCCACACCCATTGCACCGCATTTCCCACAAATCCCTTTGTTCTTTTATTCCAGAACAGCTGGTTTAAGCCTAACGAAGCAACTATAAATCTTCAATAAGTGCGTACACTGCAGCATTGCTGTCTACTTTCAGCGTTCCCAGTCCAGGTGTTGTCAGATCTTCTGCATACTTTCCAGAATCCAACACGATTAAGTTCACTGTCTGAGAGAAATGAGGGATGGAGTGTGCTTCTCTGGATGAGCTTTGGATGTTTGGAACACAGCCGCTGATTTTTTTGCTTTCTATCATTTTATGCAGCCGCCGTGTTCCTTTACTAACCTCTATCGGATCTGCCACGGTGAAGACCCCCTCAGGAGTGCAGTCACACACACACACACACACACACACACACACTTCCCTTCTCTTCACTCTTAAAGGAGTCATCACAAGGAGACAGCACCATCTCATGTGCTCTCTCTCTCTCTCTCTCTCTCTCATGTGCGCGTGCACACACACACACACACACACACACACATCCATCCAGCAGGGATAGAGTCATCCTAGTGATATTTGTAAAAAAATATGCTAATGAAGATGTCTAGAGAGGCAGACACGTGACTGCATGCTATTTATAGCTTACTGAGCATCATCAAAACCTTATTTACAATATCCAATAAAATATTTTCAGCCTAATCCCCATCAGCTGCATCCGTGGTATACGTCTTCCATGTACAATATTTTAAACAAGTTTCCCCGGAGTGTTTAACCATGAACACGACAGCTGTTACACTCCAGTAATAAAGATCTTAGACATAGTTAGACCTGAGACAAATACCAAAGGAATTTTTTTTACTTTCAAAGCCTGTACAAAAAAAAATTATATTGCATAATTGCAGTTTTGGTACCATAAATAACTCATAACCAGATATTCCTCCTTAGGATCACAGCGAGAAGGTTCAGAGTTGAATCTTGACCAAAGGCCTTCCTTTGTGTAGTTTTCTGGCATTAGCTTTCTCTGGGTACCCCAGTTTCTGCGCACAGTCCAAACACATGCATATTAAGTCAGTTGGGTACTCTAACTTACCCACTGGTGTGAATGTGAGCGCAAATGGTTGTGTCTGTGTTAGCACTTAAATAGACTGGCAACCTGTTCAGGGTGTTCCCCACCTCTCACCTGAAGTCAGCTGGGATTGGCTCAAGCTTCCCATAAAACCCTGATGGATTAGTGGTAGAAATAATTCATTAATGAATAAATTCCCCTCTTTTAAGCAACAAATAAACTGATTTTAATAAATTACATTTTATTCCTTTGAGTAAAAGATTGAAAAATAATTTCTGTACAAAAATGTATTAATTTGTTAATTTGCAGAGCCGCTTAATCCTTTTACATTCAGAAAATAATTTGTTAGATTTACTTAATCCAGTTATGTCAACAATTTCCACCAAACTCAGTTGTGTAATATGTAATTTAATAAAGATGGGCAGTGGTGGTTCAGTGGTTAAGGCTCTGGATTACTGATCTGAAGGCTGGGAGTTCAAGTATCACCAAGTGGCCACTGTTGAGCCCTTGAGCAAGGCTCTTAACTGTCAGTTGCTCAATTGTGACAAGAAAATAATAAATTTAAGTCACTCTGGATAAGGGTGTCTGCCAAATGCTGACTAAAGCTCAGCTAAACCATCCGTAATATTTCCTTCTTAAACAAGTGACAACCAATTGATTTCTTTTAGTTAACTGGTTTTTACTGTTACTCATTCACTCACTCACTCATTTGCCAAATTGCTTAATCCTATTAGGATCGCAGGGAGGCTGGAGCCCTTCTCAGCTGACAACTCTGAAAACCGGAGTACCTGGAGGAAACCCACTCAGGCACGGTGAGAACATGCAAACACCACACAGAAACATTCGAGCCCTGGACTCAAACCTAGGACCTTCATGCTGTGAGGCGGATGTGCTAACCACTACATCCCCAAGTATCCATTTTTATTGTTATAATGGAAGTGATTTTAATTGGACTAACTAAACCAGATTATGTCAACAATTTCCACACAGTGCAGAAAGATAAATTTAAATCAAATTACTTTGATTCCATTATTACCAATGAAACACAATATAGCGTCACAGATAACAAACATGGTCAGATGCCTGAAAATTAAGCAGACCTATAAAAACTAGTATTACCATGTCAATAAGCATTCTTCATCATGTTTCATGATCTACACAAAACAGCAAATGAACAGAAAATATGGGCCAAATTCACTGAACAAAATGTTCTTTTGATCACTCAGAACTTGCACCCATGCTTCCCTCTATATAAATCTATTTCTCAGAAGCAGTGATTGACAGAATATTTAAAAATTTTGATTAAACTGGTTATCATGCTGGCCTAAAGAGTGTTAAAAATTCTGTGGCATTAATTAATCAGAGGTGATTGACAAGTGTGTCAAAAGTGTACTTAAGTTTACTTAAAGTGAAATGAAAGGCAAGCCTTCCAAACTTTCCTGTTCCACATAAGCATATTTTCATTACCAGGTAATTTTTACAGTTTTAAAGTTGCAACCTGTTAAAACCCATTTATTAGTTTCCATTAGATTGTTTGAAAAGGCTGATGTGTCATTCTCATGAGAATGCAAAATCAAAAAAGACATGAATCCAGCAGTTCAAAGTTAATATCAATAATAACACTATACAGATATTAAACTAACAATTCAAATATAAATTAGTGAACATCTGAATATAACAAACTTAGGCTCAAATAGAAATCATACGTGATTCTGTTCACATACATCAAACAATCATGCGTTCGTGCAAATGTAAAAAAAAAGAATACCGTGCCATATGCAGATAAGTTCTGTATTACAGGGGAAAACACGGGGTGAACTTATCGCTACTTTTCACATTACAGTGTTGCCATCCTGTGTGCAAAGTTATTGGTTGCTTTTATATTTATTACATGAAAAAAGGTCACAAGACAGGGCATTTTAATAGAAAGACACAAACTACGCATACAAGCTTTTTAACTTTTGGTTTAATTTCTCTTTAGGGAAAACTCCTCTGGTAAGAGTAGAAGTACTGATTCAACTTTTTTACTCATGTAAAAATAAAAAAAGTACATGTTCTATAATGTACTCAAAGTAAATAAATAATAATAAAAAAAGCTGTTTCATAGAACGTCGTACCCCTCAGCCTCAAGTGCACGGAGGACAAAAATGGTTGCAGTTGCCAAGCCCCAATACGAACAGTTTCAGACAACATTTACGAGCCACCCTACACAGAGGTTTAGGTCATAGGGAGTGCATATGCAAAATTTCAGAAAGCTATCATGCATATGAGCTGAGCAATGGCCTGGACAAACTTTAAATGTTCAATGTCACTGTGCCAAGGTCAAAGGTCACATATGCAAATTAGCTACCCCACGCACAGGTTTAGGTCATAGGGAGTGCCTATGCAAAATATCCATAACTGGCTAAGGGGTAAAAGTCCTCCTGACTGTATCCCTGCAAAACTCGTGATAACGAGATTAGATGTGTGATTAGATGTACGTCTTCGTTAATGGAAAAAAAAAGGCTCCCAAATGGGACAAACCCGGAAATTATATGTTTATAGGCTAGTTTTATACTTACATTTTATAGTTCTGCTACTACTGCTGTGAGCTGATTTAATTAAATAAACCACTCGGTATCTACATGTGTTACTGCAATCATTAATGCATGAAAGATTTACAATAAAACAAAACAGGAAGTGAATTCTGCATTTCATTTTTGTGTCCGCTCATTGAGACATTAAAGTAGGCATGCCTTGGGATTCCCTAACGATTTTCAAAGACTGTTGTTTAGTTTTGTAAACATGAAAATAGTCTCTCATTTTAAACATTACTTACATAATTAAGTTACTCAGCCACATAACATTATTACGAAGTTGGTGTCTGAAACTCACAAATATTTGCCATTTTTTGTGGTTAAAGCATAAAACCATAACAATATAACTTCCATATATTTATTACAATATAACATTAATATTCAGACAGTACAAGCAGTGTTTAATAGAGTATCACAAATGTTAGGCAACTTTTCCAATTCTGATTATGTTCCGTTTTTGTGAATTTCGGTGTCCATTCAAAAACACCCTCTAAATCTATCACTTTGGACATGAGATTTAGGATTTTGCACGTGCTACAGAATACTTCTAGCAGACTGAACAAATTCCAATCTGTTCCACATTCATCTGTCCCAAAATTATGTGCTTTCCAAAAAGCATTGTGCAGCAGAAAGACACCATGAAACTCAGAAAAATTTTTGAGCAGACTCACTTACAGAGTCTGCCAATTTTAATGTACACAAAGTTAGGCCATAAAACCTGTGTATCATTTTGAGGGATGGTTTTGACTGTCTAATGGCATGACTTAGATCTAGTTTTATTTAATCTGAAAATTTAGACTAAGTGTCCCAATTTGTGGTTCCATTAGCAAAGCCATACACTTCTCATCACTCTCTCTCTCTCTCTCTCTCTCTCTCTCTCTTCATCTCTCTGTTTCTCTCACACTCTCTGCTGCACTTTCTTGGCTTTTGCGCGCTAGTCTGCTTTACTCATCAATTCTGCTGCTATCAATATGCAGTAAACTCCCTGAACTTTCAGAAGAGGTGGGATATCTGATTATTTTTTTCCTGAAAACAAACAGTTAAAAATACATCCCTATGCAAAATCATATTAAGAAAAGCCCACTATTTGTTCAAATACCATAAAAGGCACAAAATGATGCAAAATAAAAATAAATGGGTGGTATGGTGGTGTAGTGGTTAGCATGTTTGCTTCACAGCTAGAAGGTGCTGGGTTTGAGTCCTGGGCTGGGTGAGGGCATTACTGTGTGGGGTTTGCATTTTCTTCCTGCGCTTGCATCAGTTTTCTCTCAATACTCCGGTTTTCTCGCACAGTACAAAGATATGTACATTAGGCTAACTGGCTGTTTCAAATTGGCCCTAGGTGTGAGTGTGAATGGTTACATGTGTGTTGGCCCTGCATTGGATTGGCAAGCTGAATGAATGAAAAATAATTATTTCCCTTCAAATGCAGTAAACCATTTTTTTTTTTTTTTTTTTTTTTTGCAGTAAACCATTTTGATTTGAAGTAGGAAGTAGAAAATGCATATTGTATATTAAAATCTATGGAGTAAAAGTAAGCAGTTGTCAGACAAATAAATACTCAAGTGAAGTATAGGTACCTAAAACTTAAACTTAAATGTGCTTTGTATAAAAATGATCCACCTGGTGAAATTTATGTTTTACATTCCAATAAATAAGACAGTATATCATTAGAATGTTGGGGTGTTCAAAAAACGCACTCTATCCTTCCCATTCCACCAAATGCACCACCACAAGAACTCTTAGAATTATCACTCTCATTACTCATTATTTTTCATATATTCACCACTGGGTTCATACAGTCTAAATTTGTTGTCATCAGTTATGAAAAAAACAAACAAACAAAAAACAAACACACTTGGGCCCCCCCCCCCACCAAACTAACAGCAGAACATTCATAGGCAAGATTCAACAAAACTGCTAAAACCATAGATCTGCTATCTAAAAACAGACAGAAATTAGCAGTGCACGAGACCCGCAAGGCTCACAACTCAGCAGATACACAACTGAACCAAACAGATTGACAATCACATCCAAATTCAAATTTACATCTAAATTCACATCCCTTCTACCTGCTTAAGTTGCACATCGCAATGTTCCAACGAACCAGTTACATTGTAAGGCTTGGTGTCCCACCGAAATTAACTAATAAGTGGTCATATGTTGATATTTAAATGCTCTTTTATTGGATCACCTGTTGGAGTACTTTACACAGCTGACAAGACCTGTTAAATATTGGATATAACTGGATTCATTATTTAAAAGGCATTTCCACTACATTATACTGCCATTGGAGATCACAAGTATAGCCTGTGTGGAAGAGTCAGCATGGCTCATCGGAAGTGCATGTTACTGGGTAGAGACTACAAACAAATGGATGGGAACTGCAGAGGCCAGACTGAAGGCTAGCCCATATAAAATATCACTACCCTGCAGTTTCATGGCCGATGTTTAATCTAATATACAAAATGGATGAGATCTGGCTTTGGCATTTCTGTGTGGAGTGTGCATATTCTTCCTGTGCTTGTGTGGGTTTCCTCTGGGTACTCTGGTTTCCTCCCACAGTCCAAAGACATGTGCATTAGGCTAATTAGCTGTTCCAAATTGACCCGAGGTGTGAGTGTAAGTGGTTGTGTGTGTGTATGTGTGTGTTGCTTTGCGATGGTCTGGTGAGCTGGTCAGCCTCTGCGCGCCCCTAGTTGGATTAAGCGGTTTGGCATTTGACTGAGTAAGTACTTTTGGGTCCATTTATATGGTATAGGGTCAGTTACTTTGTCCAAATACCATTGCATGGCATTGTGTTTCTCCTTGTAGGGTCCCTTTTCGGATCCATGTTTCAGTGCCTGGATTGCAGTGGTTTCTGTGAATTGCAATAACTCTCCTCTTTCAGTTAGCTTACTGTAGTCTATAAAAAGATAGCTTCAGTTTCTTGTTGAATCTGTTTGAATAGTGATTTGAAAACATTGCATTTTAGTGTTGTGCATGTTTTCATGGCATTTTTGTGTATTGACGGCTGCAATCCACATGCAGGGATGTCACTCTCTCTGCTCCAATTTGGGACCGAGGGCAAACTGGATAGAAACTCAATACTGCCTCTTGAGGAATAAAGTGGTATTACTAGATGGGGACCGATCCTCTCAGAGAGATAGCTGGTTAGCATGTTCATTTGTATAAAAAATGTTGATGCACCACAATACACAATATACTATATTGTATGTAAATATACTTTACCATAATATCAAAAATTTTAGTTTTACAAATTCTGCTGATAATTTTATTTTAGTTTTAAAACATTTTAAATTAAAAACTAATGAAATCCAGCTTTAGCTGACCAACTTCCGAAATAGCTAAATGCTGGTAGATGGAAATAGTTTCTTTCTCAGCAAAATATTTGTCTCAGGCTAAAACATGACCCAACATTTAAATAAAGGTATGCGATTATTAATTGATTTTGATGATAATATGTTATTTGTATATCAGATCTTTTGACCTCTTTTACAAAATTTCTGAGGCCAATATGTAATGATTAAGGGATTATAGTTTGCACAGTGCTAAACTGGTGACAATATGTTTACTTTACATCACATATGTTCTTATATTTATTATTGTATTTTAATTTTATATTTTTATCAGTCTGTTTGTCTTGTCCCTGGAACTGAAGCAGTTTATTTCAAACATCACTAACTTAAAAACAAGAAGACCTAATAATAATAATGATGATGATAGTAATAATAATAATAATAATAAGAGAAGAAGAAGAAGAAGAAGAATAAAAATAATAAATGGGTGGCAAGGTGGTGCAGTGGTTAGCATGTGCGCCTCACAGCAAGAAGGCCCAGGTTCATACCCCGCCCTCGCCCAGAGTGGGGTGAGATGGGCGCCAGCGACCCTAATTAGGATAAAGTGGCTTAGAAAATGAATAATTTGATGAATAATTCAATTCAATTCAGTTTTGTTTGTAAAGCACTTTTTACAATTGACATTGTCACAAAGCAGCTTTCCATAGTAAAATTAAATTAGGGAGGAATTAAAAAAAAATTTCTACAACCCCTATACATCCCTAATGAGCAAGCCCGTGGCAACAGTGGCAAGGAAAAATTCCCTCAGTTGACACAAGGAAGAAACCTTGAGAGGAACCAGGCTCAAGAGGGAAACCCA
>JAQMYF010000005.1:21193696-21206907 GCA_030014195.1 Neosilurus mollespiculum | reverse complement strand
AAATTGACTGGTAAATTGAGAGCTTTGCCTTCTGGCTCAGCTCCCGCTTCACCACGACGGACCGGTACAAGCTCCGCGTTCAATGCATTCATTACCAAAAAAAATATATAATAATTGGCACATTGCTGAGTAACAAAACTCTTTGGAACATAAGCATCATCACACCACCCTCTCATTGATTATTTTTATACGGTAAGTAATAATAATAAAAAAGAATAGAATATTTTTATTTCTTTTCTATTTTTATATTAGAATAGGTTGTTGCAATACACACAGTTCTGTAGTGCAATATGATGAAATGCCTGGGGAATAGCCAATAAAAAATAAAGGTAAATATACAAATAAAAAGTATGACATTAGGTAGGAAACTGTGCAACTGCAGCTAAAATAAACATGACTGTCCGATATACTGTATATAGACACATCCCAAAGATGTTCAATAGTGTTATATAGGACTCTGTGGTGCTAGGTTATGTGTAAAAAATAATTCCACATGCTTCCGAAACCACTTTTTCACTATTTCAGGCTCAATTTCATATCTGTGCTATCAGGGAAGAAAAAAATACATTGATGGGATAATCAAATCATTCAGTACATTCAGGTCATCAACAGACTTCATTTTATTGCCACATAATGTTGCTGAGCCTCAACCTGACCGATTGAAGCAACAGTGCCATTGTGATTATGTGCTGTAATCAAAGCTGACGATGAGCCAACAAAATATTATAGTGTGCAACACATGATATAAATAAAACAGTAAATTTGGCCTGTGATTGTTGTTTCAACACATATGGCCCTATTGCATATGAATATCAAATCTGTGAAGTAATTAAAATCTGAAAGCAATTTTTTACTGGTGTTTACACAGGCCTCTGTGCATGCACTATGTGATTATTTATCTTTTAGCTGTGCTTTTTGTAGAGCGGTTTTGTGTGTGTATATCTGTGCAAATGTGTGTGTTCTGGCTCACTGAGGTGTAGTGCCCTCTTACCTCAGCAATCAGGAATGCCGCTGACGAGTAAAGCGCTGTGTGAACGAGGAGAGTGTGAAGAGAGCCAGAGTTTCACAGTGAGCCTATTCATGTAGCCTGAATCCACCGCTATTCACACACAAAGATGCAGAAAGACAGACAGACAGAGAGAGAGAGAGAGAGAGAGAGAGAGAGAGAGAGAGAAAGGATACGGGATAGATATACATTTTTGCACTTCTGCAGACCATTTATGTGTAATTACTGTGTAATTTAGTAATAAATGTGTAATAATTTAATCACATTTAATAAATTTTGCTCTCTAAGTCCCCAGACTGCTGCATTTATTCATTGTCCTTGTGCTTCACTTTAAATGCGTCTGCCCGCCCCATTTATTGATTCGTCCAATCCCACTTTTCCAGACACGGCATTTCTCCTCCCTCTGCTCTCTCTCCACTAAGGGATATCTTCAGAGCTGCGGCATTGCTTGATGATATATATTGGCTGTCGTTTACCCCTTGAATGGGCCCTATTCAGGATCGGGTGGCCCAGTTCACTGTGTCCTCAAACAACCCGAGCACAGGAAAGGGGCCCTGAAGTGGGGGAGGCCAACCTCCTTCTCTCACTCTGTCTCAATCGCCATTACTTTCTGCATCTCTTCCTTCACCTCTGCCTCCATCTCATCTTCAGCCCTACAGAGCTCAGATAAAATATAATACAAGCTGAAAAAGACCTGAGGTTTAGCTGTAAGTTAGGTCGGGGGTAACACCAGCAACAGCATCCAGCTAGAAAAAAATAACCATAGAAGACTGTAATAATTATTATTAAACTTTAGATAGTCATTAAGAAATGATGGCTATAACTCTGTGATAGGAGTTTCACCTTGAATAAAGCATATTCTATCACACGTTTTCATTGATGTGAAGCAGCACTCTTCCAGAGTGATCCTGTACTTTTTTTTCTTTTTGCCTTTTTTGTCTATCATCAAGCAGCTGCTTATTAAGGTACATATTTCCTTGATGCTCTCATGGTCTTTAGTGTTATGCTCTATGATAGTCCAGAGTTAAAAGACAGCACTCAGCTGTCTTCTTTGCCTCCTCTAAATACACTATGCTACAGTTTCCTTGGTGAGCTAGAAGTAAACTTATGTGAAGGTATGTCTAAGCATATAAGGCTTAGATTTGGCCTGTTAATCCATGTCGTATCCTAACGCAATGTGCCAGGATATAGAGTGCATGCCATACAATCAGTAAATGAGACAGTGCTTATTTTCATTTGTGCTGCATTTGGCTAGTATGTTTATGAGAAACCCTATAACGTGTAATGTCACTCAGCCCTCCATTAGGTGCAGATTATTTCAAAGATCCTGCTTCTGCTTTGTGTGCTATGTACCTGACAAACTAAATATTTGTTCTGTTTTATTTCTTAACCTGAACATAAGCAGCACAAACCAACCAGAATGCTTTGGAGTGGTCTGGAGACTGATGGGGTGCTGAGTGGTATTACGTCATAAAAAGTGCTCATTACGAAAAAATGTACAAACACTGTACCTACGCAAACAGTGTTTATGGAACAATCACAGCATAAGAAACAGAAATATGGTTTTCCAGTCAGACAGGGGTCAAAAAGTTTAGTGTTTTTCTGCATAAATATTATCTAATTGTTGTAATTTTATTTTTGGTCATAGATTAGCTGTTAGCTTTGGCATGTGGATATTTCCTCTTATAATATTTTTGACCAAATTTGAAAACCAGTCAACAATAAGTATCACACTATATGAAGGATCTGCGAAAGGATTTTCACAAGTCAGCAACCACAACAATTTGTGACGAAAATAATCATGGGAACTGGCACAGGAAACATGATGCTGTGCAAGAGATGCAGATTTTTTGTTTTCCTTCAAAAATTTAAAAATGATAAAATAAAGCAAGTGTGACAGAGCTAACATGGGTTTCCAGATTAAAGCTACAAACCCAGACCTAGACTCCAAAGCTGTGTTTCACCTCAAAATCAATGAATGCATATGTATGTATTTATTCTGAAAGAGGAATATTATTTTGAATATTATCATAATGTAAATCAGTATTTACTGATGCACAACAAAGCCATTTCCTGGATCCCTCTCAAATTGCTCTCTCATTGGCTGTACTTGCATTTTCAGTCACAGCCAGTCACAATACGTTTCATAGAACAAAATATGGAGTCAGCAGAGGGGGCTGATATTTAGTCTGCTAGATGTTTTTTGGGCATCTGCAGTGTATTGGTAAATGGTTCACACAAAGTTCATGCTGTATATCACACAAGTGCTCAGAGAGCCATCACTGATCCCCCCCCCCCCCCCCAGTTTTCTCTGCAGTATCTACAAACTGTCTGTAAATAGAAAATCAGTGCTAAAACCATACAGTGAGAACTCTAGCCATTAATCATTATGCTAGTCTGACAAGAAATATTTTTGATATCACTATTAGAAGTTGTATTGAATGTAGCCTGTGTGCATAAGATGTATGTTATTTATACAGCTATTACATGCTAGCTCTGCAAACTTGCACAAATGGCACACCTGCAGTCTTGTGGGCCTTGTTTACTTGTACCTGCAAGGTCTGTATGACCAAAGGGATTGCTATTTCTCATTTAGGCTCTGAAAATGGTTACAAATTAAATCTCGAAGATTGCTCAAATACTGGCTTTCACACCCTCAAGATCACTTGCACACTGCAAATTTTGCACATCAACAAAATCCAACGACAAACAAAAATTATTTCGTATCACATCTTTGTGGAAAATCATAAACCTTCAAAAACTTGCTTGATGTAAACTGTGTTTACACTGTATATTTATGTACTGCCACTGACAAAAATCACACATCATAAAAAATATATATATATTTTGTCGTTAGTTGACAAGTGATTTTAGAATGTATAATATGACATCACTGGTGATGCATTTAGCCAGCATCAACTTCATCTGATTGATTACAGGCAGAACAATTTTCTTACACAGGAGCTATTCAATAACAAATGAAATTGTTCTTATAGTATACAATTCTATTCAGTAATAATCTCTCTCTCTCTCTCTCGCTCTCTCTCTCTCTCTCTCTCTCTCTCTCTCTCTGAGCCCAAGCATATAAAGAATAAGACATTAGCCAGACATGAAAATACACATGCATTCATATACACTTGACGCCTGTTTGTGCACAGCCTGCATCTCTTTGTTCTGTGGGCAAATATGCTTATTTTCCATATGTCTTCTTATGGATCAGAACATATGATTATTGTTCTTTGGCTGCCATGATAAATGCAACTTGCATGTCTCAGTCCTGCACTCTGACACAATTACGCATAGATCACTATGCACAATGCCAAGCAGACAGGCTGCACAAAACAGACTGTGTGTAGTATGTGTGTACATTTGTGCATGTGCGTGTGTGTGATTGAATAATGGAGAGCTAAAATGAGTGTGTGAAATAAAGGAGCAAGGGGACAAAGTAAGAGGGAAAGTATAACCTGTGAAGAATAAAAGAACTAAAGCATTACTCTGGCATGTGATTGCAGCATAGACAATTTTCAATGTGCTTCCCTGTGTTGAGAACAGAAAACTAGATTACTAGTAAATCATTTATAATGGAAGTCTTAAGGCACTTGTTAAATTCTATAAATTCCCTGAATTTAATAAATGTTTGAAGCATGCAACTGTATGGAGTGTTTTTCTTTTCTCTCTCTTTTTTTTTTAAGTAGAATTTAAACTTAGTAGCTCACATGAGACAATATTTTGACCCACACAACCTATCAGATTAACTTAAAATCATTACTTGATAAGCAAAAACTTTGCTCACGGCAGGCGGCTCTCTGCTCTGCCAGTTTTTGTCTGCTTCACGAATGAAAGGTCAGAATTCCAGCACAGCTTTTCATCCAGCGCGAGGGAAAAAAAAAAAACAAAACAAACAAAAAAAAAACAAAACACTTGTGTGTCTGGCATTAAAAAATCAGCCATGATAATACCAGCAACAATACATACAATAAGGCTTACTCTAAGTTATATATCCTATATATAGTCACAGAAATTCTCCAGCATCAATTACATCTATTAATTTTGACCATATTAATCAATTATTAAACATAAATAAATGAAATGTAAGTACTAGTCCATTCATTCATTCATTCATTCATTCATTTTCTAAGCTGCTTAATGCTAATTACAGTTGCGGGGAGGCTGGCGCACATCATTCGACTCCAAGGGAGGGCGGGAGGAAACCGGAGTACCCGGAGGAAACCCACGTAAGCACAGGGAGAACATGCAAACATGCAAACTGGTTTAAATTACATCTAGGTAAATTACATCTAGGTAAGTAAACGTTATTAAATGTATTCATTTTATTATTCAAGCAACAAGGAAGCTGAAAGTAGCAGCTGGCAAAGCTACCAATTTGACTAGCTTGTTGCGTGTTCTGACATCTGGTAACTGGTCAAGCTGATCAACAAATTGGTCTGAAGATTTTAGGACATTTGGACTAATAAAACTTTCTCAATTAAAATGTGATCACAGATGCATGAATAAATAATGTGCTTTTAACAATTAGTTGGTAACCTTGTTTTTTTATAAGTCAGGAGTGTGCTCCATGGCATCTGGGGGAACCCTGCTGTAGCAACTCTAAAATTAATTATTGGGATACGTTCCTGAATTTTATTTATTTATTTTTTTTACTAGCATACACAAATGACCATAAATAACAACAAATGATGTGTTTGCACTGAATAAAGGTATTAGACAGATTGATTGCTTATGTTGGGTGGCAAAGTGGTGCAATGGTAAGCACTGCCACCTCATATGAGGAACTGGCTCAAGAATGAAGGTTTTCACTTCAGCAGACTGGGGTCTTTCTGCATGTATTCCCTGGGCCTGTGTGGGCTTTCTCTGGGTACACAGGTTTCCTTACACAGTCCAAAGACATGCTCATTAGGTCATCTGGCTACTCCACATTGCCCATGGGTATGGATGTGTGTCTGAATAGTTGTTTGTGTCTGTGTTAGCCCTGGCTCAACCAACTGATTGGCAACCTGTTCTGGGTGTACCCCACCTCTTGCCCAAACTCAACAGAGATTGGCTGAAGTGTAAGGACAAAAAAAAGGAAAGCAACACATCAGATTGAACAATTTATGAAGCTCTTTGGTCCTTTTTTATTACAGGGAGCTGTCAGAATTCTAGTTCATGGTAATCACACATGTATTACTGCATTAGGGACTCCAGCAGCTATTTACGGTGATTTCTGCTATTTGACTAATGCCTTGAATGTATTAAGTGCCAGAACTATCTTGAGTTTTTAAGGAAATGTGGAAGGGGTGATCCATTTTTTGTATCTGATTGGACCAGTAATTAGTGTATTATAATAACAATTCTTTTTTGCCTTTCTGTGTACAAATGTTGGCATTTGGAGTTAAAGAAAACATTGCGAGACAAAAAAGAAATCAGTCAATTCTTATTACTAATCTAATTTACTAATTCACTGCCTTCCCACTAACCTGATTTTTCTACACATGTATTATTTGGGTCTACTACCATGAACACCAAACAATACACAACAAGGGATGGGCTTAAGTGGAATCTTCCAGACAAGATAGGCTCACATGGTTTCATACTCACAAAGGGGATTGAAGAGGCCTTGGAGAGCATATGGGAATTACTGATAGGATATGCTGGATAGTTTACCTCCCTTGTCTTAACTCTTAATAAAATGTGAAACCCCACATGTGAGTAACACCTCAAAGAATAAATGGTGAATGTATCTCCCAGTGATAAGTAAGTAGAAGTACATATAACCCCACTTAAACTGCTTACTTTCAAAGTGACACTTAAATTAAACACATACAATTGTTACTATAACTAAAAATTATTACAATTATTTAAGAACAGCCTCTAACAGGGTAATAAATATAAATGATGGTTGGGCACTGACAGTGCCTGAGGAAATAAAAGAAATAATAATAACAAGAGCAAAATAATTATACACAGGTATTACACACACAACCTGGGGCACCGTTCAGTTGGCATGCATGTTGGAGCTCAAAATGGTGGACAAGTGTTAGCTTTTCTTACTCAACAAACTGTATGCCTGTACACAAATGAAGCCTCGTGTAACATCCACGGACTGAAGAATGAAGTAATCTGTCCTCGCAGAAATCTTGATGTGGAGTTTATGGTCTAATAAACATAATGACAATTACAGATGGCTGATAAGCAGCAAAATGGCTGCCAAGGCCACAAACTTTTCTCCGCTTCGCCACTACTCAGTTCAGTACTTCTAAAGGTCCCGCCGAGAAAAGAAAGACTCAAAAATTAAACTGACACACGGCATGCATTTTGTCTTTTCAAGTCAGTCTTTTTTTACTTGAAAATAAAGCATGTGCATCATTGTGCTGAAATTTCTGTATTCACTCTCAATCCCTCTGTTTGCAGACATTCTGTTCCTCATCTGCGCTCACTCTAACTTTTTCCCGAACTTAACTAGGCACACCCATTGCACCCCAGTGCAATTACACTTTTGGCATGTTTTATAAACAATTGCAGTAAAAAATGGGGTGATACATTATAAACATCAGTGATCCCAAGAAGCAATATGGCAGCCTTGGTGATAACTGCTGGAAATAGCCGAGGAGTCCTGAAGAATGCCCCTGCCCCAGATATAAAAGTAGTGCCTGCTCCAACATGGCGCTTCAACTACACAGGCAATTATTTTGACAGTGGTACTACAGATGACCTAATGACCAGGGTAAAAAAAAGGTGGGGTATTCCTTTAAAGAAAGGAGGGAAGGAGGGGAAAAAGAGTCATCAGCAGTGATGAGTGATGGAAGAGGGTGGAATGAGCCATCCTGCGGTCATCTGTCCTTCTGCATCAAAATCAACTGTGACACAGCTAAAATTGACTTTTTTGTTCTTCTAAAAATGGACTGGTGTTATTTGAACCCACCACCATGTATTCTCTTTGTTATAAGACACAATGAACTTGTGCTCTATTTGTGTGTGTGTGTGTGTGTGTGTGTGTGTGTGTGTGTGTGTGTGTGTGTGTGTGTGTGTAAAATCAAAGTGACTCAGCAACCACATACCATTTCACTGATACCAGTGAACATCATTTACCATCTAAGAAACTGACATTGTCTAGGAAAATTCAGTGAGGTGTTACAATGCCCATCTAAATACATGTGTGTTTGCAGGCGGTAAATGACATAAAGGAAATGCTGTGGTTTTCGTGCATATGAGCATGTTGGTGTTCAGTATGCAGACCACGCTGCAGACAGTCTCAGCTGTATAATGGCAAGCTGACTGTTGGGGGTACTGGAGGGGGGCGGGGTGGGCAAAAGTAGAGAAGAGGAAAGAATGAGGGTAGTGATGGTAGTAGTGGTGATCGTTGTGTATGTGTGTGTGTGTGTGTGTGTGTGTGTGTGTGTGTGTGTGTGTGTGTGTGTGTGTGTCTGTGTGTGTGTGTGTGTGTGTTGGGTAGCGGACATGGCAGTGCTCCAGAATCAATTGGCGGTGTAATGAGATGGCACGGTGCCAGGTAACCATGGAGGCGCCCAGCTCTTCTACCAAAGAGAGTCTGCAAATTCAAGTGGAAAGGGAAGAAAGGGGGGAAAAAGAGGTTGTAAGTGAAAGAGGAGTGGAGACAGGATAGAGAGGTGAGAGAGGGGGATGTAGAAAGGAAGAGAGGAAGTTTAAGGGTCAGCTTGGAAGCAAAGAGGGTTAGTGGAAGGGAGGAGAGAAGGGCACTTGAGGCCATCAGCATTCATCCTACATTTCTCTCTTTCTCTCGTTCTCTTTCTAATCTGAAATGAACTCAACCTGAAATGAAGGAGAAAAACGAAATAGGGCTTAGCTGCGGGGCAAATGAGATTTTATATTATTAGAGTAATGCATTACAACATCTTTTTTAATAGAAAAGAATACAATAGAAAATATTATATCACTTACATCTTGCAGTCTCCCTTCTTTCAGCTTTCTTATTCTTGTTGAGAACATTTCAGACAACCAGTCACTCACTCACTCAGAAGGACCGGCGTATATGAAATACTCCCAGGAACACTGCAAAAGATGTGTCTGAGAAACTAGACAGGGCCTAGTGAACTACGTACAACTCAAAACCCCACCCATATTCTGACAGCGCTTGCTTAAAACAACTATCACAGCCATCCTGCATGTGTGATAAACGCTTTGTGTCTTTTAGCTCTAATAACTTGTCATTTCCCTTTCTTTGTCACTTCTTTTATCCATCCCTCTGTCTGCTGGTGCCCTGCGGAGGTTCTGGCTGGATGAAAGGCAGCAGTCAGTTTGATTTCACTCTGGCCCCATGCATTTCTTCATCAGTCTCTCTCTTTTTCTCTCTATCTGTCTGTCTATGCCTCTGTCTATGAGATGTGTTAATACCCTTAGCTTTGGCAGTCTTCCTCAGCTGGTCTGATTAGCGTGAATGTGTGATGGTTACTGGATGAATTGAAATTAAAATGTGATTAATATAATAATTAGCCCCCCTCTTCTTCCAGGATTTATCCTCTCCTCAGCATCTTTCTCCCTCCTGTGTGTTTGGCTGCCTGCCTGCTTCTCCATGTTGCTCCTCCTCCTGTCCACAGGGAATTGAATCATTTACACCATTCTATGAAAAACCATGTGCATACTGTAGGTTTATGTTAGATTTCTGTTATCCCATTTGACTATATTCTATAATTTAAAATATTTCAATGCATAGTTTACACAACTGCTCCTCATTATCTGTACAGAGCAATCACGGCTCTGTTCTCCATACACAAATGATTAACATAAATGGACGGCTTGAGTGGCATGATATGGCTGACTGAACACAGCTGCAGAGGGTTCATTCAGAAATGGACCAACTTATGCTTTAATTCCAATGGAGATGGAAAGGGCCTGTTGTGAAAACTCCTGCTTTGCTTCTCATATACAACATTTTATGGCCTAGATGAAATGTCAAGAGGTGCTAATAGCTCTCTGGTGACTTGAATGAAAGTGAAAGCAGAGGTGTTTACATCTCAGTTTTTATTGCATAACGATGTAAGGGCAAACATTGATAATGGTACTATGCATTCTTCACATTTGTCCATCATTCAGATTCTTTGACAGGGTGTAACCTTCAGAGAGTGTTATTGACCTCTTACTTCAAATAAATGGCATTCTTTAAATCATTTCCCCTTGAGCAATGCAGTGTTAAAGGATGCTTTGCATAGTTGAAACTCTCACAGCTCTGCTTTTATTCATAGCATCCCTGCTGTTTGATGTTTAACTGCCCCACTCTCGCTCTAACATAACATGGTTTATAGATTCGTGTCACTTGTAATGCTCGGTAGCATGTTGCCTTGTGTAGGCAGGGACTAAGAGTGGGGTTTGATATATGTGTTGTGCCTGCAGGCCACCGCTGGCCTGCTGATGACCTGGCTTTATGAGCTCCTAGTGAGATCCACAGAAGGAAATCCTACAGTCACATCAGGAGAAAGAGGAAAAAAAGCGGCTGCAAGAAATACACATACACATTCATTTGATTCGTTAGCAGTATGCTTTACTCTGATGTTTGTCTGTATTGGTACACAACTGTAAAATCATTCCTAAAAGCCATGGATAAATACCATCCAGAGACCATGTGAAAAGTGCAGGGATTCTAACACGTGTTATTAATTTTATTGGATTTCTTACAAATGAAGTCACAAAATACTCCCAATGACTAATCTCACCCTTCACTCTAACCTTTACTGTTTGGGTCTAAGACTCTAAGTTACAGTTTGAAACCCTTGTGCTCGATTGCTCGATCCTTGATGGACAGTCATGTGAAAAAGAAAGCACTCTTTTCCTGTTGTGTGGTTTTACGTATCAGGACATAGTAATAATAAAACACCTGGTCCTTACAATGTCTTAAGATTAGGTAACGGCAACCTCAGATGACCAACAATATATGATGTGCTGTTATATATTTTAAGGGAAGATATTTTGCTTTATCCCTCTTTTTTGACCCATGAATGTTGTTACACTGATGAATAGCCATGTTAGCCAGTGCTAGAGTGTCAAATTATGAGGTTAGCGCATGTTTAAGTGTTCTCTCTGGGCTGTTTGAGCTGGCCAGAAATACAAGTTTTTCACCGTTTTTTTTCATGCACATTAGTGCATCAGGGCATGTTGGGCCTTCTGATTGGCTGCCCCCACCTTGCACAGAAGTATCACCGCCCATCCCGGTCTGCCAACCAGCACACCAGATGTTAAGGCTTCAGGTACAGAGTAGGCACAGAGAGTGGGAAGACCATAAATAGGAGGAGAAAACCAAACAGGCCGTCCAGCGGCTTTGGATTAGGAATCGTACTTTAATGCTCCAGTGGTTTTTGAAATGAAAAATGAAGGTCTGAAAATAGATATAATATCTGAACTTTATTAAAAATTAGGCTAAAATGCAGAAGCCATGTGTGAAAAATTAAGTACACCTTTATAGTGTCCATAATTAAAAAGGTAATTAGTAGCCAGGTGTTGCTGGTCAAATGCACTTCGTTAAATGACCAGCAAATATGGCCACTTGACATGGTCAAGTTATGGCAGTTTGCTGGTCTTGAACATGTGTTAACAGAGTGCTAAAGAGGAACGGCATTAGCAATGAACTTAGAAAAGCAATTGTTGCTGCACATTCATCTGAGAAGGTTTATAAGGCAATTTGAAAACAATTTAAAGTCCATCATTTTACAGAGAGAAAGATTTACAAGTGGAAACAATTAAGACAGTTGCTAATCTTCCCAGGAATGAACATCCCAGCAAATTCGCCCCAAGGTCAAACTGTGCAATGCTCAGAGAAATAGCAGAAATTCCAAGAGCTCAATCACCAAGCTTGATTTAATGTTATTGAAGATCATGTAAATGCTTGATGAAGTTGAACCATAAAACATGGACAGTAGAATTAACAGCTATATTTACCAGTAAAAATAAGAGCATTTCCACACACACACATGCACACACACACACGCGCACACACACACACACACACACACACACACACACACACACACACACACACACACACACTCATGATTGGGAAGAAAAAGTTGTGTATCCATAAGAAAACCGCTTGTTAATGAGAATTATTGGCATAACAGGCTTTGGTTTGCTATTGAGATTTACCCTATTCCAGACTGACAGGTGTGTCAGGATAAAAATGGGGGCAATGTACCCATCATGCATAGAGGCCAAACTATAAGTGAAACATTGTGGTTGAGGTGCTGTGTGTGCTAGGGAGCACACACAGAGAAAAGGTAGACACAAATGCTGGCCTCAGAAAGTGTTCAATAAATATCTAAAGCAAGCTGACACACAAACAGAAAATAAAGGCTGGCTGGGTAACTGTAAACAGAAACTAGGATAACACTCTCTTCGGCACATGCAAATAAACAGGCATTGCAACGTAATGCCTCACACACCAAAAAAGTCCTTAAATAACCCAACTAATAAGCGGAGTCCAACCCATAAATAACTTCTTTGTATGGCAGTATACCACCACTGCAGCGAGTGCTGGGAGATGTAGTCCTGCAGTCCAGCTTGCGCCGCAGCTACGCCTGCGTGCTGCGAGGCTACAAATGCAGGCTTGACAATAGGCATCTCAAGGCAGTGATATAATCTGAGGTTGTTTAAATTGGTCTGATTAAGGCTCAGCAACGTTATGTGGCAATAAAATTAAGTAAGGTGATGACCTGAATATACTGAATGACCAGGTTACCTTATCCATTGAGTTTTCTTTGCTGATGGCACAAATATAAAATTCAAGTTTAAGTAGTTAAAGAGTGTTTTAGAGAGTATGAGGAATCATTTTCACAGCTTGGCATCAATGGCACCATGGAGGTGTTAGCCCTACTGGAAGTAGTTGGGATGACATTACGCAGTGGTTTAATTCTCATATGGTTAACATGATCCATCCACCCATCCATTATCTGTACTGCTTATCCATCAGGGTTGTGGAGGGAAGGTGAAGCCAATCCAAGGTAACATTGGCATTGGATAGACTTTAAAGTCTATTATAGTGTTAACATAGACTTGAACAACCATTGACACTCTCATTAAACACAAGATCTTGTTCAGAAAATAACAAACCTCCTGACTGAAATAAAGGTTGTTACTTTGCATATTTCTTAAAACAATGCCATAGCGAATGCATGCTGTGACCAAATCTAAAGAGGTTCAACAAAATATTAGCGTGTGCAACTTTTTTTCTCAGGGCAGT
>JAQMYF010000005.1:21178025-21190150 GCA_030014195.1 Neosilurus mollespiculum | reverse complement strand
AATTGTTTTGTGGTAAATTTCATGTGGGAAGTTGCATTTGCAAACCGTGAGCAGTGCAAACATTGGGCTGAGGTAGCATGCAGTATTTATAGAATAAATAAGGAATAGATATATGTGGTTTTGGTAGGTGTAGGGAGGGGGGCTGTGAGTGCTGTGCAAACAGGTTCAGTCTTAAGTGTTGCCTTAGTTAAGGGCCCTGGTTGAGCTACTTACAGTACTTTTTTTAATCAGTTTGGCTGGATTTGTCTGAGAGAGGACCTGGAAAGAGTCAGAGAGATTTGGAGACTTGTTCTTGTCTCCTCAGTGGATGTTTCTTTTCATTTGCGAAACTCCAGAGTGATTCATTAACTTCAATGATAGATATCGCTTTTCTTGGCTTTTTTTGAGAGTTTAATATTCATGTTCCCATTTTTCTCCCATTGCTTCATCTCTGCCCCTTTTGATAGAGACTCTTTCTACTTCATGTCTGCATCCACTATCTGTCTCTCATCCCAGGCCTCTGGGGCCTTGATTCTAACAATTTGCTGCCAACCCTTTAGCTTTGAAACCTAAAAGGACCTGCAAAACAAATCTTTGAAAACAGAGCCTGAGCCATGAACACCGTTGTTCTGCTTAGTGATTTAAGGTTGCTGTGGAGGAGCAGCTTGTGGCCAAACAGTAATATAGATGTGTTGTGTAGCTGTACAATTGGGAGAAATCCAATGGAACAGTGAAAAATTCCTCAACTGAAATTACTTTTACCACTTTAGACTGATTGAATCTTTTTTAAATTATGCTTATTTTTTTTTAAGTATCTGCCATATTGCTGTACAAGAATAAATAAGAAAAAAGAACCCACAGGGCTCAGTCACCGACTTTGCAAGCACAAATTTTATTAGATTCTTTCATTTGCAAAGAACTGACAAAACATCCAAAAATCCAAGTGCAGATAAACTGGGGAAATATTTGTGTATCTTTTCATTCACCCTGGTTAACAGTATTCTTTTCAGGAAAAACTAAGATACAACAACATGTAAACATTAAGTATTAGTTTCAGATGCACGTAAAGGATTTTTCTAAATAGTTGTTTTAAAGATCTTTGAATCTTTTAAATAACATAAAATATCAAATATTTGTTGTGACTGTAGATTTCTATTTTCACTGGAATGTGCTCATTAAGCTCTAGGATTGACAAATGTTTTAAAGGATTTTTGTAACATAAGGCGGACTTGTGAAAAACAAATGAAAGTCAAGCACAGTGAAGTGAATAATTAAGTTAATATTATACTCACGCAGTCATTTGCCAAATCTCTTAATCCTAGCAGGGTCGCAGGGAGGCTGCAGCATCTCTCAGCCGAAACTGGGAGAAGGTGGGGTGCACCCTGAACAGCCAGGCCGTCGCAGGGGCAACACAAACACAACCATTCACACTCATATACACATTTACTGGTAATTTGGAACAGCTATTTAGGCTATTGTGCACGTCTTTTGACTGTGGGAGGAAACCGGAGTACTTGGAGGAAACCCATGCAAAAACAGGGAGAACATGCACACACCTGAGACCGGGACTCAAACCCAGGACCCTCTTGCTGTGAGGCGGACATGCTAACCAGTATGCCACCGTGCCAGCCATGACTATTATAAACAAGTTTATACAGGGTGTTCGAAATGTTGAAAACCAGTGGTAGTAAAACATATCTGAACTCATATACACTGCCTGGCCAAAAAAGAAAAAGACACACACTGTAATATTTTCATGGAGTGCATTTAGCCTTGATCACAGCATGTAATTTCTATGGCATTGTTGCTCCAGTTAGTCAGGTCAAGGCTCAGCAGCATTAATATGCCAATAAAATCTGTCTGATGACCTTAATGTACTGAATGACCAGATTATCACATCAATAACTTTTCTTCCCTGATGGAATAGTTATACAATGGGGACTTAAATAATGAAAGACTGGTTCAGGGAGCATGAGGAATATTTTCACATATGTATTGGCACCCCAGAGTCCTGATGTTAACCTTATTGAACGTTTATGCGCTAATGAAGACTTTATGGAGTGGTTCAATTTTTCCCTCATCAATTTACGTCGGTAAAAAATGAACCCAACACTGGATGGAAATAAATGTTATGTTTGTTGAAAGAATGGTATAACGATTACGTTATGTAAGCAGTGCTAAAGGCAGAACAACAACATTTTCGTGTGTATGATCTTTTTTATTTCTTTCTTTTTTTTTTTTTTTTTTTTGACCAGGCAGTATATTTGCTCAACATGTTAAGATTTACATATTTGCTGAACATATTCCCATTGGTTCCTTTTGGAAACTCTAAACAGCTATATCAAATTATCCAATGATAAAACTGCTCAATAATGCACCATTGTGATAGAATATAAAAATAGGAGAAGAAATTGCCTAAAAACAAGTTTTCATTTCTTTGCTAGGCGTTGTATTATGATTTGTCGCTAATCGTGATAGAACGTGGGAATCATAGTAGAGTGCAGTAGAGGCTAACAGACCTTGATGTGCCATCATAGGGGATCCTGTTGAACTTGGAAACTCCTTTTTATACCCCAATCGTGCTCCAAATGTGGTCATGAATTGTGGAACTTTATGCTTTTTTGAATTGTATAGATTGTGGACAATCTGTCAGACACAGATCTGTGGACAAAACTGAAAAACAACTTAGCTACAAGAAACAGGCCTCATTTGATGATTGGGATAAATGTTTGTATGGTTAATTATTTGATTAAAGTTCAGTAATTACGTTGTAATTCTATAATACCGCCAGTATGAATATTTTGCTAGATAAAAGTACTGAACTGTAAAACATAACATACTGATTTAAGTTTTTCAGTACACAGAAATTTATTATATACTTCACAGTATACACTTCTTTATGGTATGATATATTATCGTTACTATTTTATAATACAAAAAACATTTTTATATTCTCAGAATGTGGTGAATATCTGGATACTGTATTGTGCTGAACACTGGTCTAATCTGCCTGGTTTAGCAGTGTTTTTGCAATGAATATTATCACTGCCCTTTTATTGCAGTTCATCTACAGACTGGTTCAAACTCCCGGCTGTGTTTACTCTGAACTCAACCTGACCTGCCTGTGAAAGCCTGTTTCTGTGCTATTGGGTTATTTCTGTCAGATGTCCCTTTTGATCTGAACTGGTCTACATCCCAATGAAGGGACATAAGTACACAAGGCAGAATGTTCTTAGTTGACACTTCTCAGTGTCTTGAATAGGAGATTACATTATGTGGAAGGGAAATGCTTAAAATGAGTAAACATACATGCAAAAAACAGGTGAATGGGAGTTTAAAATCTCAGCATTACATTACAGCATTTTTTAAACCATGTGTCGTATTAAGTGGTTGAGTAATTGCAATAAAGCTTGTCTTAGTCTTTGTTTCTTGGGTGCTTGGAGACTGTGGTCTGGGGCTTTGCGCTCTGTGTTGGTGCCCTCTTTGTTCAGCATTCTTTTTGGGGCTTTTTTTTTTTTTTTTTTTTTTTTACAGCTTGGCGGAGCTGGTAGAGAGCAGGACCGGGCTAGACATCAGGCTTCAGATAGCCAAGTTCACTCATTTAAATTCAAGAGAAGTAAAAGTGGTGGCAAGAACTCAAAGAGACTTCCTCATGCTGCTGGTACCCCATACGGGCCTTTGGGAATTCCTTTTTTCCCCAAAATTTGGAATTGAGACAGCTTCTTGCTTCACCATTTTGTCAATAGTTTTTCCATCCATCAAAAATATACAGGTTCTTACATTCTACTTGTATTTACATTAAACTACAATAGATATCCTAGTGCCAACACTGCATAACACTCATGAATACATAATACATCCTTGTATCCTAGTATGTAATATCACGTTGTATAATCAGAGCTATTTGAGCACTGAATACAGAATGAATTGCATCATGTTATTTTGACTGTAGTTTAATAAGAATTTTTTTTTTTTTTTTTTACTGATCGTTAAGTGCCCTTTTACATTTGACTACATGCAACACATCTTTAACAACCAGTTTTAAAGGAATTGGGATTAGGGTAAAAGTCTTTATGGTGTATTCCCATTGAACATTAAAGAAAGAAATTACCTAAAAATGACATTTTGCACTCTGTAGGTACCTTTGCTTTAGGGTAAAAAAATCTGGGGAATATATATCAGGTTACACATATGACGACTGCAGCATGTGCACCACTTTAATCAGTCCCCCAGCCATGTTAAGCATCAGAGGTTAGGAAGCCATATTGAGATTAAACCACATTGTTAAATAATAATAGTAATAGTAGTAGTAATAATATTAATAATAATTTTACACATCCTTTATTTCTTTATATTTTCAATCAAAGATGCAATTTTTTATTAATAAATAACAAAAGTCAATAAATAAATCATGTAATGACATAAATTAGGGATGGAATGGAAACGGTGCTCAAATATGATTCAGTGTCTGGCAAAAGCAGCTCATCCGACAGACTGTGATCAACTCTCTCTCTCTCTCTCTCTCTCTCTCTCTCTCTCTCTCACACAGACACACACACACACACACACACACAGACACACACACACACACATACATACAGAGAGAGAGAGAGAGAGAGAGAGAGAGAAAAGGCTAAGGTAACCCATGCCAGTGACTTGATTAAAACAGCCATGTAAACAAGCAAATCGATTTTGGGAGCATTACAGACAAATGAGCAGACAGATGGATAGAGGGAGAATTGCAAGCCTACTCACTCGATGGTGGGCTTTCTCTGTGGCTATTGAGAGGACACAAAAATATTTTTTGTTGCTTTGAACTGAAGAAGACCGCTTGAACAGTCAGAGATTCAAGACAGCATTACAGCATTCTATTCTCATATTTTTCATTTGTTTCACAACAGGACAGGGATAGGTTCTTCTTTTTTACTCACTCATTCTGTCTAGAAACTCATCTTCAGCCATTTTGATGATGCTGAATGAGAGTACTCTCTCTCCCTCTCTCCCTCTCTTGTACTCTCTCTTCGTGGCTTGGATTGGTTGCAGGCAGGAACGAAGGAGGGAGTTGTGGAGGAGAGAGACAGTGCAGCTCACCAGAGAGAGACATGGCACGTTTTGCAGAAAAAGAAATCCGGTGTGAAAGCAGTCCTTTTCAGTTTTCACTTTTTTTCTTTTCAGTACTCTGCTTCGTTTCTTTTTCCCCTCACCAAAATCCTCTGTTAAGCTTCTACTGTTTTGTGCAACACTCTATCTCTCTCTCTTTCTGTCTTGGTGTCTCCCATCTCCTTTCGTTTTCTTCTTTCATAACAAACTTTTGCTCAGCTTTTTCAGTTTGTGTTTGATTTTTTTTTATTTTTTTGCTTGTCCGATCCCCTGTTAAGTTTTATTCATGGCAGTCAAAGACAATGGGAACCGTGCACATTTTGGCACTGTTGAGGAGAATCAGAACTGCAGCCAAGGAGCCTGCTGTGATCCAAAAAACTCGAGCACAGCGAAGCGTCAAAAAAAAAAAAAAAAAAACAAAACACCACCCTTTCCTTTGCTTGGTCACAAATTCCACTTTCCCTGTAGCCTGGGCAGTGTTGAAACTCCTCCTCAACCACATCTCACCGCATTCGACCTTTCCGCCTTCTCTCTCTTCCTCTTGTACGGAACCTTTTTTTTTTCAGAACCTGTGTTCGGGTTTTTTTTTTTCGCCTCCACTGGTAAATGTGGACAGGAGCCACTGCCCAGGAGGGCAACTGAAGGGACAGTGAGGTTTTTTCCATTTTTTTTTTTTTTTTTTTTGGTGATTATTTGGCCATGCCAGGGTTTTGCTGTAGTGCCGGGGCTTTGGGCTGCTGTTTGTAATTGTAGGTTTCTCTGTATGCCTCCTGTTCAGGTCTAGACATGTCTCTTTATTAAATAATTTAATTTTGTAACTTAACCTTGTACAGTATGTTCTAATGTATTGTGTCCGTTTTCTCATTCCAGATTTTTAAACGAACTTTGGCAACGGAATCGGCCTACTTTGCACCCCAAGCCTATCTTTGCTGTAATGGCCAGAAGACTGAATGCTCCTTTTTGGACTGCAGTGGTTAGTACCACGTATGCCACCTCACACCACCTTCCTCTGCCGGTATGCTCCTTTTTCTTCTGCCGTTTTTCCTCTCAAATCTCCATTGCTCATTTTCGCCTCGTTCCTCTCCAATACAAACTATTTTTATTTTAGTTGTGTCAAGATTCGGTCCAACATTTGCTCTTGTCTGCCGAAATGTCACAAACGCTGTTTTTGTTTATATTTGGCAAATGATTCTTCATGTAAGGCGATCAAAATATAATTTTAAATATTTCAGTTGCATTAGGGGCTGCAATTTCAGTACATATATATATATAAAAAACCTGTGTTATTTATCTAGCCCTACTGAATACATATAAAGCACTTTAATAAACAATTTATATTCCAACTATGTGTTTCCTTGCTGATTTGTACAGCACCATATTAAACAGCAAAAGCATGAGGCTAAAACTGCACCAACTAACCTGTCAATTGTTCCTCAACGTTGTTTAACAATTCACATAAAACATGTTTAGATTTTGTTTTGATATTACCCATATAACTTATTATGAAAATTATATAATGTTGAATATATTCTCTGATTTCTCTAATGGACGGCAACTACAGCTTGCAGATTGCACCACTTGCATGTCACTGTTCCAACCAGGCAATTATTTGGTGCAGATTTTACATTTAATGTTGCCAATAAAACAGCATTTTAAAATGCAATTGAAAGTAAAAAAAAAAAAAAAAAAAAAAAAAAAAAAAATACGCTTTATATTTTTGGTCCAGGCCTGATAGCAAAATTGATAAAGTACTAAAAGAATAAAAATGTATAAAAAAAATGCTAAGTATGTTAATTAATTTGCATGCTAATTAATATAGCTAGTAACTATTAGTCTTAGAGGATTGATATTTTTGGATTTTCTAAAAATCTTAGATGTGTATTCTGGTATCATAAATTCGCTAAAATGTAATCCCATTGCAGTAAGTGGAGGCTTGCCACTACTGCTGTATTTTTGTTCACAACCAACTATCGTGGCCATGACTTTCAAAGTGACCTTCACACTACGCCGTTCCTGATGTGAGGAGTGACATGCGAAGAATTTATCACAATATACCAAAAACCTTTTCATCCATTATTTAAATCTTTTTATATTAATTTTCATTTGGTGGCACATATACATGAACTTCATGTTTGGTTTTGATTTAGTGAAAATTGCATTATTTGTTAACGGGTTGGTGCAACCTCCCACTTACCATTTTTCACTTTATAGCATTAGTTTTTTTCATTTTTTCAAAACGAATCAATAATATTCATCAGCATTTTCATACTGTGCAAATGTTGCATGCAGAACATAGTTTTATTCATCAAAATTATCATAAAAAGTGTACAGCATTATGTCCAGGTTTAAGCAACATATCCACCCAAAAAAGTATGACCCTGACCAAACTTTCAGTTGTTTTTCTTTCTTTTTGTTTTCTTTTTTTTTTTATTTTCACACGTTTGGTAGATGAAACTAATATCTGAAATAGCCAAAGTTGAATTCAGACATTTATCTTTTTTGTTTATTGTAGTCCCAAAACAACCTGACCACACCCTAACATAATGCATCTTTTGTTAGCGTGGTTTGCGTCATTGTTTAGAGGCTGTTCTCTTTAATGTTGGATGGTTTGGTACTGAGAAAGGAGAAGGGATCATTTCATTCAGAGCAACACTGCCAGCTGCCACAAACCCGTAGATCCGAACTTGTGGTAACTCTGGGCACAAGCTCGTGTCTACAGGTATGTGTCTGCGAGGTCACTGTGACACCATTCTACTCCTACAACAGCTGCCATGTTCTGGAAATTTTCATGTGAGATACAGAGTGATGTGTTGATAAATGCTGTGTTTCAAACAGAAAAGCAAAATAGTGTGTCAATATGCAAACCATTTGAGGTAGCTGAAATATGCACCAAATTATGTGGTTTATATCATGTTGCTAAAATGGTGGATTTATATAGAAACTTATGTGGAATTACCCAATGGAATAACAATAAAAAATCTACATATATGAGAACAAAAGGCACAGTATTTTTAAATTGAAAAGTGACCAATGGTGCCCCAATAAATATTTTTTTTGATATTTCACAATTCTTATTTGTTATTGTTACTGAGATTCATTTTAAGTGTAACTGCCCAAAAGATATGTCACAGCACATTCTATGTGAGATATCTTTCTAGTGCATTACCATTAATTTAATGTTATTTTGACAGTTTCTACATGTGATTCCCATATATTGCATTAATATCTGTATAACCTGCATAAGATCTCTCAATGGTATATCAACATATCTTTAAGCTACAATCACCCAATCGTGCATTGATATCAATTCTGAATGAGATCTCCCGATGGTGAAACTACCTAAAGTGTCATTGATATATATTTCTATGTAGGGTTGCTCAAAGAAGAATTTCTCTTAAATCTATATGACATTGTAAATGGGCATTTTAATCATAATTTTAATATAATGAATTTGGCAGTCATCTAAGGTTGACCAGTGATGCAGGATATTAATTTCGTTTCATTTAAAATACAGTATAAGATCATTGAATTGTGTAGTGATATTAATTTTAGGAGAAATTGCCAAATGGTACAAGAGTAAGAGTTCCATTTGAGGCAGATTTATGGTAGAAATTCCCAATGTATGATTTATTTATATTTTTACCGCAGTATGTTAATTTACATGTGGTTGTCAACTGTTACATTGTCGTAAGGTTGTATAAAATATGTTAGTCATTTAGTGATTTGAATTAATTTAATATTGATGACTTTTATCAATTCCATTGAGAACTGCTCAGCAGTGCACGTATTCTACACATTTCATTCTATGATGCATTTGGATAGTATGTTCTATTCAAAATGGTATGCTGATACTTTTATTTTCTACACATAATCTGACAGTGACGTTCAGGTTATAATGCACACAGGTTTGGCATTTACAGTGAAATGCCTAAGTGGCTAAACCTTGACTCTTCATCCTGCCTTGGTATCCCCTTGGTTCTTCATGGATGTGATGCTCTTGTCTCGGGATGAGGTAGTAGGTTGTATAGTTTAAAATAATACCATCGAAGATAACTGTACAGCCTCCTAGCTTTCCTCGAGTAGACGCCCTGCATTGTGCTCAACGTCTTATTGGATATGTGCTAGAATATTAATATTTCCATGATGCATTTTTTCATGCTGACTGTGTATTGCTGCACTTAAGCAACAAAATAGAGGGTGAAGTGCTTAATTTTTTTTAACTGAAATTTGTTGTCAAATTATAATACATTGCGTTTTTAAAAACCAGTGACACCTTTTGCTTATCGAGTGGTACAGGATCGTGACTTTTATGTCAAGAAACTTGTAAGTGTATGATTTATGCTTGAAGAAAACATTTTACCCTGATTTCTATTTCAAATAATTTTGATTTCTTATCAGATATTATCTACTTTGAGAGATTATATGGGTATGGCTACATTTTGACATAAACAGATATACATTTGACAGATGACTTTATCCTGTTTAATGATTTACTGATATATAAATCCCATTTCTTTTTTGTTATAGAAAACTACTTAAAATCATCTGTCAATGTAATTACTACCCCAGAAAGCAGACAAGCAGTGTGTAGATGTGGGTGAGATTGGGCAGTTGTGTTGCCACTCCTACTCTCCTGCAGTCTAATGCGTCAAACAAAAGAGGCAAGCCAAATGATACAGGACTGACTGGCACACCTGTCATAAACTGCACTTTGTGTCTGTGGGGGCATGCATCATATATGGGCAGTGGCATTTTGTGTCCTGTATTGAAGCACAGCCCAGGTGTGTGTGTGTGTGTGTGTGTGTGTGTGTGTGTGTGTGTGTGTGTGTGTGTGTGTGTGCATGTGTGTGTATATTTCACTGTTTGTAATTCTGCCCAAGTGCTGAAACTTTATTCATTTATACATGTGCAAGCATGCCGTCATGCATTTCTGCTAGCCTGGCAATTTTTACTGAGAGTTGCAAAAGTGTCACAGGAAGACATTCTAAAGCCACCTTCATTTATTTTGGTCCCAGTAGTAAAAATTAAAAGTATTCCAGCTGTTAGCACATAGTGTGTTGCTGCCCCCTAATTAATAAAACCACACTGATTTATGCTTTTGAGAATAGCTTTGTCGTGTGGCTCAGATAAGCGAATGATTATCTCAGATAGGACGTGCTTGATTTAACACCCAAAATTACCAACACCATCTGTTTGTGTAAAAAAAAAAAATCCCAGAATGCCAAAGGACATGTGTTTAGTAGCCAAATAAGTACAAAGTTCACACCCTGCTTGCACCAAAACACAGCTCCAAAAACAGCTTTGAACCTCCTGAACTTAAAAAGTCCCATAAACCAAAATCTTAGGCTGGTGCTTAAAACACAACGCTGAATCTCGAAAACTCTAGATGTTATATTTACATAATATTATTGGAAGTGCAAATTAGAGTACAGTAGAAGTAGAATTGGTAAAAAGCCAAATACTGAATACTGAAATGAAAACAGAGACATCGTTGAGATTTGATACATAATCTGATAGTGTTTGGATTAAATAAAAAATGTACAATGTGAATACAATAAAGTGCATATACAGCATGCTTGCCAGCATCATACATGCATTTTAGTCCAGAACATTTATTTTGTTGCAGCAAAAAAATTATGCAGCGTGAAGAGTATTAAATTGTCTTGGAGATTTCTTGCCCTGAAACTAACACAACTTATTTATTATATATATGTTTGTTTGTTTGTTGTTATTGTAGTAGTAGTAGTAGTAGTAGTTATTTGTTTGCTTGTCTCCTCCTAAATGAGAAAGAGCAAGAGAGAGAGAGAGAGAGAGAGAGAGGTGTGTGTGTGTGTGTGTGTGTGTGTGTGTTTTCTTCCTCACCTGCAGGTGCAGTTGAGGTGCTTTTGGGGACCCCTGTTGACTACTTTGTGTGTTTGCATTATTCTGGTGTCCGGTGTGGAGCAGCAGTCTTTCCTTTTGTTTTTATAGGTTGTTCAGGTTGTTTTATTTCTGTAAATTGTTTTACACATTTTCCCAAGCTAATATCTAAGAAGGAAGTAGGAATGTATCTTGTCTTTGCAAATATGGCCAAAACACTGTGATTGTTTAAAACATCACTGTTGCATCTCTCTACATCACTAAGAATCTTTAAAAAGCTGTTAAATAATATAATTATAGCCAGCCTTAAGATTATTATAAAATTAAAGATGCCATTTTGGTCAAGTGTCTACTTCAATAATCTCTTTGCTGAATATTTAATTACACTTGGACCATTTAATATCAGTTAGGTCCCACCTCGCTAATATTCTCTGGCAATTTTCACTACATACATAACTCCAAAATAACAATTTAGGCCTACAGTTAATGTGAACAGAATTGTACACTTTATATACTGTTGTCTAGTACATGTTTAAACATCTGTACAAGTAAATGCTATTTATGCTAATTTTTATGCTAATTAATTCACTCCATGCTGTAGCACAAGACCTGTGCATGTGACAAGTTGCAAATAACATGGACTAAATGCAATTTTAGATGGCTGGAATGCATAGTGATTAGCACATCTGCCTCACAGCAAGAAGGTCCTGGGTTTGAGTCCTGGTCTAGAGTTTTTCTGTGTGGAGTTAGCAAGTTCTCCCCGTGCTTGGGTGGGTTTGCTCTGGGTACTCTGGTTTCCTCTCAAAGCCCAAAAACATGCACATTAGGCTAATTGGCTGTTCATATTGCTTGTTGGTGTGGATGTGAGTGTTAATGGTTATGTGTGTGTTGGCCCTGCACCCTGCACTAGCCGGGTTTACCCCGCCTTCTTCCAGTGTTGGCTGAGATAGGCTCCAGCCTCCCTGCGACCCTTATAGGGTTAGGTGGTTTGGCAAATGAGTGAATGAGTGAGGAAATACAATTTTTACAATTATAGTTAATGCCGTTCTTCATAGTAGCAGTTTGTGTAATGCCTAGCTTAGAATGATTAGCAGAAGTTCGGTGCATTTTTACACACACACACACACACACACACACACACACACACACACACACACACACACAAATATATATATATATATATATAT
>JAQMYF010000005.1:21094732-21108861 GCA_030014195.1 Neosilurus mollespiculum | reverse complement strand
CCCTCTGTTGCTAGCTACTTCAGTCCTCTTCTTAAAAAGTATACATTTATGTCATAATCTAATCTAATATTTTTTTTACAAAAGAGACAGTGTTGACATGTTATGGTTGTGACAGTAGCAGTGGCCAAAAATATGAACAAGTTTAAGAGGAAATAGCAAACTTACAGGAGCTTGAGTGATTTTGAAGCATGCAGTAGAGCTGAAGGTTTGAAAATGGGGTCCTCAGGAATGAAGCTGACCTTGTAGTTGCCTGATTTTACTGCTTTTTGTAAATATCTGGCGGTGGTGAACAATATGTGGGACACATTTTGAGCAACCACAAAGTAAATATTGTTCAAACCTCACTGTTTGTAGTTTTTAATACATATTACAGTGTACTCTTTTATGTGGTAAAGATATTATTCAATTCAGTTATTACTTTTTGTTTTTTTAATCAAGTTAAAATTATTATCTCCTATCTGAGGACAACTGATTTTGTAGGCAGTGGGCCAGCATATTATCATTAAATTAATAAAAATTTAAAATAGGCCTATAAAAGAAAATCACATATTGCAAAGGACCCTTTGATTATAACCTTGATTCTTTTTATTCATGTAGATGTCATTATTTTTCAACAGGATGAGCACCTTTTTTAGTGCGACATGTTTTTGCCAAAGTTCCAAGAATGGGTGACACCTGTTCTTTTTGTTGTTTATGTATGAACAGTATCTGTAGCGCCATAAGACCTGGCTTTATATGGTCGACAGTATAATCTGCTAAATAAAGCTGCAATGTAGAAATCTCTCCACTTTGTCTGTCACTTATTTCTGTTGCTCTGGAGCTCTGCTAATGGCTGCTACAGCTAGGCCTAATCATCTGCACCCACGTTACTACTGGTACCCGAACATTCTTCTCTGGACCTCGCCGTTGATCCTGAACGAGGAGGACCAGATCAGACAACTGTCTGCTTTTCTCCGGCGTGGGAGTCCACATAAGTGTGTTTCACTGTTTCCTTCAATGTGTGTGCTGCATTCGAAGCTAACTTTAGCGGGAGCTAACGTCACTGCAGCTAACTGGCTTCGCGTCACTGCAGCTAACTGCCTTCGGGATATGTACTCTTGATGTTGTCTCCCTGCTTACCGGAAATAACAGATCAGTTTCTAATAACTTCAGTTTGGATTAAAGTGAATCATTTAAGCAAATTTTCATCTGTTGGATTTCATGATTTAAAGTCTCCACCTTTTCACTCCGTGGATTACAAGCTATTTCACTTGACATGACTGTTTCACTGATTGACTTGAGTGAGTATTTTTAGTATAGTTTATTTAGTCAAAAACCCCAAAAAAACATTTGCTTACCTGTTGAAGTTTGAGTTATTTGTAGTATACTAGTTACCTTATTGTAGTAGGATTTTGCTACATGCTTAAGCTTCAACATAATAATGAGAAGTTCGAGGAAAAAGAAAAGAAGAGTGAGATTTAAAAGTACCATTGATTTTGGATCATATGACTTCAGTTAAAAAAAGTGATGAAAAGAAAATACAATAATTAGTTGATCTAAATACTTGTAGCTATTTTATTTTTGTACTGCTGTTTACTAAGTCTATTTTAAAGGAGCTAATTTTATTTAATTGTAGTGTGAACAGTTACCTTGTTTTTGCTCCTATACATCGAAAGAGCTATATTTTTGTTTTAAAGTGTCAGTATATAATGGTAACTCAGTTTGTGACTTTGACACTGACATTGACCTTACATGTCAGACTGGGTATACTGTGTCTCACCGTGCTCCCCAAGGCCTAGAAGAGGTCGAAAGACTGCAAAAATGTCTGCAAGACTTTCTGTAGCAACAGTACCGCATCCTTGACTATTGGAGCAGTCTGATAAAAAACACTCCGATAGCCTGGTAGCCCAACAACCAAACCCATCCCCCATGGCCACTTCGACCCCATTCACACCTGCAGTCACCAATGCTGACCCCACACCCTGCTCTGGTGCTGGTATTGGACACTAGGACACATCTAGAGTGATTGCTGCTGCATTGCATCATGCCAATTTTGAGCCCGCTGTGTTCGCCGGCGACACTAGAGTACCCCCTGAAGACTGGTTGAATGCTGTCAACACCTACAAATCCTCCCTGAACCTGACATACAGATGCTATATTATATGCATCCATGTTTCCTTGCAAAAGAGCCTAGTAAATGGTTTACAGCACTCAGTTTACATGTCCTCACATGGGCTCAATTCTGCCAGCTCTTTAGAACAGTTTTCCTGCCTTCTGACCTCCAAAAGCATGTCCTGAGAGGCATTCTTGTGCCAGATACCCTATCTCAGAACCCACTGCTCCTCAGCAACAACATGCCCACAGACCTCTTACCAGAGTATGCTGTTATTGGCAGTTTAGACCGACGCACTTTGCCACCGGTGCATTTGTCTGATTGCTCACATTTGAAACAGCTGCAGTTAGATGACCCAGACACAGGCCATATTCTCAGGAATATTGAAGCAACTCACATGCTGACCCAGACAAAAACAACACCCCCCAATTTGTTATTCACAACGGGTTGCTTTACTTCTCTGTCCCCATTTATTTTACCTTCAGTTGGATTTATTGTAATTTTGATTATATTGTATACATGTGTAGACATTATTTGTTTATTGAGGCAGAATGTTTATGCCATTTCATTATTTGCATTGTTTCAGTTTTACACCTGATTTGGTCTGACATCATTGCAAGAGCCTTCATTAAATTGGAACTGTGAAGATATTGCTGACTTATGTCATTCAATGAAGGAGTTAAGTTAGCAGACCTCGCAGCAGATCTAGTGGGATATCTCTTGAAACAGGGATTGACCAACATACAAGTGCATATGTCAGACAACAAAGAACTTTCCTGGCAGATTTGACTCCTGAATTTCCTGTGTCTCCATCCATTCAATATGAAGGTAGTGTGATCACATGAGGAACTCCATACCAAGATTTCCAACATAACACCTCTACCCAGGGGCCTACTTTACCCCCCAAGGACAGTGATTCACCTCATTTGTTTCAACCTCTTAAAGCAGATTCTTATGCCAAAAAGACTTCACACACCTATATCCCAGATACTCAGCCATATACTAGGGATCTGAACTCTGCAGCTCAATCATTTTCTCCCTACCACCATACTGGACCAGCAGACCAGGTCAACCCCTCTGCCATGATAGACTTTGTATAATATCTGGCACACTGGGAGCTTGTAACCACAGGGCTTGTCCAGTTTGATGACCAATCTGAGAGATTCAGGGCATGGCAGTCATCTTTCCTAAATGCCACAAGAGATCTTCACCTTTCAGCCATTGAAGAGCTCAACCTCGTTACCAAGTGGTTAGGAAAGAAATTATGTCAAAATGTCAAGAGGATTTGTCATATTATTGATCCAGGAGCAGCACGGCAAAAGGCATGGGACAAACTACACAAGTTGTATGCTTCATCAGAGGCAATTGAGAAGGCCCTCTTTAAGAAGTTGGACATGTTTCCTAAAATCAACAACAGAGTCTATATGAAACTTAAAGAGCTTGGGGATCTCCTTATGGAGCTTTAGTATGCCAAGGAGGATGGTTTTCTACCTGGCCTGGCCTTTTTTTGGTACTGGTCATATGGAAAACTTCCATATGCTTTACAGGAGAAGTGGATATCTGAAGGTTCCAGCTTCAAATATGAACACAACTGCCTCTTTCCTCTATTTTCCTTCTTCACTAGATTCATCTGCCACAAAGCAGATACCAGACCGGACCCAAACCATCAAGTAGGAAGAATTCCAGTTTCAGTTTACAAGACTGACAGTTCCTCAGACCCTGGTCTGAGGACCTCAGGTGCAAGTGTTTCCTTATGGGCAGAAAAACAAGGCCATTAACATGTATGCTGTACTGGATAACCAGAGCAACCACTTCAAGGCAAGGCTAGAATTCTTTGATTTGTTTGATGTCAAAAGTTTTGTTTACTCATTGAAAACATGTTCAGGAGTCGTCAACATGTCTGGCAGAAAGGCAAAAGGATTTCAAATACTCTCAGCAAAAAACCTGCTATGAAACAACAGTTCATAGATTTTATGAGAAAACAGAAGATGATCATGCCTTGGTATCTGCCTGCATTCTGAGTCTACCATCCTCAAAATCCTGGTAAAATCCTGGTGGTATTTGATTACAGCACTCAGCAAGATGGTGTCTCCCTGTGCTGTTGACAGGCCCTGATCTCATCAACAGCCTGTTGGGAGTGCTCATCTGGTTCTGGAAAGAGAAGGTGGCTATCATGTCAGACATTCAAAAAATGTTTCATTGTTTCTTTGTCACAGAGAACCATCAGAACTTCCTGAGGTTCTTGTAGTTCAAGAACAATGATCCAACACAATAATTTGCTGAGTACAGGATGAAAGTACATGTATTTGGCAATAGTCCATCTCCTTCCATTGCCATCTATGGACTCAGGCATGCTGCCAAAGAGGGTGGGACTGAACATGGTACAGACACAAGACAGTCTGTAGAGCGACACTTTTATGTAGATGGTGGGCTCATGTCCGTTACCACAGACACATAGGTGATAAATCTACTCCAAAGGACCCTAGCATCTCTCTTTCTGCATCTCACCTCAGCCTCCACAAGATTCTGTCCATGAAGACCATGCTGAAAGCCTAAAAAACATGGACTTCACTGGAGATGCAAGCTTTGTGCAGCAAAATCTTGGGTTGTGTTGGAAAGTAAGAAAAGACACATTGACCTTTGCAGTGTCAGTGAGCAACCACCCTTAAACTTATGGGGTTCTATCCACAGTGAATAGTGTGTTTGATCCCATTGCTTGCAATGGCCTTCTGAGAATTGCAGGTAGACTTAAACATGTACCTGTGACACATGCTGAAAAGACTGGTTCTACCTAAAGTTAACCAGGCCATTTGACTGATGGAGCCATCAAATCTTCTGGCCTGTGGATCATTGGTTGCAAAAGGTTATTCTGTCATACACAGGTGCACCACCTGCCGCAAGCTCCTGAACTCCTTAGTATGTCTCCTCTATTTATGTATGTGGGTTTGGACATATTTGGTTCTTGGGAAGTTGCAGCAAGACATACAAGAGGTGGACATGCCAACAGCAAGCATTGGGTGATTCTGTTTCTATGCATGTGCACTAGAGTGGTGGATATTGGGGTCATTGAGTCCATGGATAACTCCAGTTGTATCAACACATTGAAGCAACTCTTCGCTATCTGTGGACCTGCAAAACAACTGAGATTGGATAAACTTTGTGGGTGCCAGCAAAGGGCTCAGACTGGCTAAACAAGATTATCAGTTAAGCATCCACAAATACCTGAGTGAGCAAGGCTGCACCTGGGAATTTAATCTGCCTCACTCGTCACACATGGGCGTCTCTTGAGAGCGAATGATTGGAGTTGCTCGCCAAATACTTGACTCCATGCTGTCAGAAACCCATGTTCGGCTTTCCCATGAAGTTCTCTGCACACTTGTGTGAAGTTTTAGCCATCATTAACGCTAGACCCCTGGTTCCAATCTCAACTGATCCAGACCCCTCCTTTATCTTGACATCTGTGATGCTCCTCACACAAAAGGCCAGTGCTCTTTCCTCTCCTGGTGATTTCACGGACAAAGAGCTTCTGCGAAATCACTGGCAACAAGTCCAACCCCTTGCTAATTCATTCTGGTCCAGATGGATGAAAGAGTATCTTACAATGCTGCAAAGTCATCACAAGTAGATCAAAGAGTATTGCAACCTAAAGGAAGGTGATGTGGTGCTGTTGAAAGACAGCCGAGCAAGGAACATGTCGCCAATGGGACTTGTGATCCCTACCTTTCCAAGCCAAGATGGATGGGTGCAGAAGGTTGAAGTGAATACCACAGTTCAAGGGGTCTCAAAGACATTCCTGAGGCTAATCTCAGAAGTTGTTCTCTTTTGACTGAAGAGAAATAAAGTCTAAGTTAATGTGTTAATATTAGTAATTCGTGTCTCAGACACCAGGTAGGGAGTGTTCTGCCCTGGGGGATAGCTTTAAATTTTGGTTGGTTTGGCACTCCCTCTGGTTAAGTTAGGTATGGCTGTGAATTAGAAACAGGAAGTCAGCACACATGTTCAGTATAGAGTGAAAAATCAGCAGAGCAGCATGGTTGAAGTGCTTTTGTTGCAATACTGTTATTTGCCCCATCGAAATTATTGCCTGTAAGTAGTTATTTCTTTTTTCTACTGATGTAATTGTTCAGTTTTGAGTTATATTAATAATTGTTGGGGTGAATTTATGTTATATTTCATTAATGATGACTGTCAATTGTTTTCTATTACTATGTGCAGTCTACCATAGCAGTGAACATTAACATCTAACATGAGTGAACATTGACTTTTGCACTTTTTTTTACTGACCTCCTTGAGACCAGATCTGGTGCTAACATCTGCTTCCTCTAAACAAGTCCTCTTATTGGAGTTAACAGTTCCCTGGGAGGGCCGCATGGCAGAGGCCAATGAGTGCAGGCCACTCAAGTACCACGAGCTTACAGAGGAATGCCGGAGGAGAGGCTGGAAAGCCCGCTGTGAGCCTATAAAGGTGGGATGTCGAGGCTTTGCTGCCCACTCCCTTTGCAAAATTTACACCCTGTTTGGCATCACAGGAGCTGCTAAGACCAGAGCCATCAAGTCCACCAAAGAGGCTACAGAGAGAACCTCTAGGTGGATCTGGATTTAAAGGTCCAAGAAGTGGGCTAATGTTGCTGGGTCAGTCAGTGTCTGATCAGCCCTGGCTGGGTCACCTGAGGGAGGGTGTCTGATGATTTGAGACCCGAAACACCCAATGATCTCAGGACACATCACTGATGATGTGTCCCAGTGCATCCACGGATGTCTCCATACATCCAACAACCGTAGAGCAGATAAGATTCACTGCCTATGGAAAGAATTGTGGATGTTGGCATAGCAGTTCAAGGCAGCAGCTGAGATGGAGATGCCATCTGGACTAAGCTCAAGACCCTGCGTAGAGCTGAGTGGCACAGGAGACGGAGGATGAAGTTCCTTCTTAGCCAACCCATTTGGATTCACAAAGCAACTGTTAAGACACAAATGCAGTGGATGTTTTGAGTGTTCCCAGGAGGAAGTTGACAACTTCTTGTACAACACCCTTAGCGACCCACACAAAGAGCAAGAGCTTGGAGCACAGAGAGCTCTTCTGGACATGCCAGCCCCTGTAGTGGAGTTTAACACCCTAGAACCCACATGGAAGGAAGTCCAGGAGGTGGTAACTGCAGCCAGAGCCAGTTCTGCTAGAAAAAGGGATTATAACTTAACTGGCTGTGCAATTTCAGTTATCCTGTTTGCCCTTGCCATGAATATGATGGTGAAGGCAGCTGAGGCTGAGTGTAGAGGCCCCCTGTCTTAGTCTGGAATTTGACAGACCCCTATTCGTGCCTTTATAGATGATCTGACAGTTACCACAACATCAGTGCCTGGATGCAGGTGGATCCTACAGGGCCTAGAAAAGCTCACCCATTGGGATAGAATGAGTTTTAAACCAGCAAAATCCAGGGCCATGGTCATGAAGAGAGGAAAAGTGGTGGACAAATTTTGCTTCTCTGTGGACGGCGTGACAATACCACTATCACTGAGAAACCAGTAACGAGCCCAGGTAAGGTCTTCGACTGCAGTCTCAGCGACACAGAGAGAGCCTCTAGGTGGATCTGGATTAAAAGGTCAGAGAAGTGGGCAAATGTTGATGGGACATAAGTCAGGGTCTGATCAGCCCTGGCTGGGTTGCCTGAGGGAGGGTGTTTGATGTTGCGAGACCTGAAGCACGCAATGATCCATCCATTCATCACTAATGATGTGTCCCAGTGCATCCACTGATGTATCGATATACACATACCTTACGAGGGACTAATTATAATGTGTGCTATATTGTATACATGTGTAGACATTATTTGTTTTTTGAGGCAGGATGTTTACCCCATTTCATTATTTGCATTGTTTCATTTTTACCCCTGATTTGGATTGTCATCATTGCAAGACCCTTCATTAAATTGGAACTGTGAAGATATTGCTGACTCATATCATTTAATGAAGGAGTTAGGCTAGCTGTATAACCTGTCTTTAAGAACACCATTGGCGAGGACGACATAATCAATATGGTAAGCTTATGGAAAAAATGGCTTAAATTTGCTCCCTACTGCATGTGCTTACATTTGTGAGTAAACAGCAGTGTTCCAGACATCCCTACCCTCTGACTTCTGAACCAATCATGCACAACCATTCCTGCAGAAAACTGAATCTTAATACTGCACCAGAACCACAGATAACCCGGAATTAGGCTAAGGCACTATACGTAAATTCTGTGAAATAAATTATACTCCTATTTTGAGCCTCTTTTCATTGACAGTTGTACCTGAACATTGAGTTTACCTTAGGTCACCAGGGAGCAGGTCAAGAGTGAATGACACTTGTCACGTCACAGTGGATATACATACAAGAAAACAAAGAGTATTTGTGTTTGTACATTGTGTGTGTTGTAATGTGTACGACTAATACAAGACTGAAATTGGTCAATTTGGGTTACAGCTGAAACTGGGGGCATTCGTGACGTAAAGTTTGCTGGTTCAATTCCCGAACCAGCAGGATAAATGGGGGGTGGTGGGGGGAGTGTGCTGAAGTGTTGAAGTCAACTAACCCCCAACTGCTCTCCGGGCATTAGAGGGTCGAGAGGTTGGAGCTGGGGTGGTGACAGATGTTTTGGAGCAGGGTTCAGCAAATGAAAGGGTAATGACACATGGAGCTGTGTAAAAGAAAATCCTTTATTCATGGTGCAGTTGTGATTTGTGTAGTGAGTCAGATGCTTGTCGTCTGATAGCTGCTAGTGGGCAGATTACGAAGACCTGCATGAAATAGCATTTACACTTGATTGCAGTTCCAATAAAACCAGAAGAACAATATACAAGGTGTCCCAAAAGTCACTATACTCTTTTAATAAATTCCTAAACATTATACAAGAAACTGAATGCATTCATATTTTAATATCAACAAAGGAGTTACTGCAGTTTTACTTGCTAGACTTGCCATCATGTTCCAATGCCTTAAAGACTAAATGTATACCTCCACATGAGCACCTCCATTTTTGACAACCTTCAGCCACTTTCAGATGCAGGCCTCTCTGACTTTTTGCAGCATCACTTCCCTGACCTCAATGCAGGCTCTACAGGTTCTTTCTTTAAGAGGTGACAGATCATGTGGCTTAGTGGCATGCAGTTTGCTTTTGATATATGATTTTTTATTCATTTTCTGAACTGCTTAATCCTAAATCTCAGCCAACTCAGTGAGGGCACGGTACACCCTAGACAGCTTACCAGGCTATCGCAGGGTAGAAACAAGCTCACGGCAACCCAATGGCCTACTCTTTACAAACAACAGCAGTGGTTCTTTTGCCTGTCACCATAGACAGTCAGACACAGACATGCCTGGTCTTTGATAAGTCAGTTAGCTGCACTAAGGGGACAGCAGTGACAACTTGGTGATCGTGGAGCATGAACCCCCCGACCTCAATAAGCCAGCACCATACCACCAGGCCACCAGTGCCCCTTGATATATGATATATTTAGCAAAAGTGCATAGTGACTTTTGGGACACCCTGTATTTTTAGATCCATGTGCCAAAATGCAACTTGAGCTGTATTAAACACAGATTTCTAGAGTACATTATTAGGTAAAATAGATAGGTACGGTACTGAATACAAAGTAGATGGATGAATTAATTATTTATTTTATTTTTTTTTTTTTTTTTACTGTGTCTCAAAATGGTAGCTAAAAAAAATTTTAAACCAGGAAAAAAAATGTTTATGTAGATGAAGGATATGATGATAATGAAAAGATACCTAGGGAAGCTGATTTGTTTTTGCCAATGGCAAACATTTTTTAGTAATTTATATACTTTGTAGGAGTTGATCTGTTTTATACCAAGCCAGTAAAGGTTCCATGGAAACCTGAAGGAATGTTAACAGGTACTTCAGCTCTTCCTACTTCCTCAAACGTCTTCGCATCTAGAACCAGCAGGAACGTACCTTTATCCTAAACCCAACACAGAATATAGCCACTTTCAGTAAACAAAAAACAAAAAACTGAGTTGAAAAGGTTAAATAGAAGATATTTGGTTGAATGTATTCATATTTGAGGGTTGTCATACCTCAGAAGGTGTGACAATGACAGAGAGAATGACACCATCATCCTCTTCCTTTGCATTAGGTGAGGGGACAAACACAGGTTCAGATGGATAGAGGCCTGTCTGGTACCATGCCTAACAAGTTAACAGAAAAACAGATATACATTTATAACTGGGATTTTCAAGGATGGCATTAAAATGACACAAATGTAGCAATATTGCAATAATAACAAAAAAAATAATGATAAATAAATAAATAAAATGCCCATTGAATTTATATCATAAATTATATAGCCAAATATTTGTGAATGTATAACTACCCATTCAAATGTTGGCCTTCCCCAAATGGTTGCAACAAAGTTAGAGGCACACAATCATGTAGAATGCCATTGTATGTTATAACATTATGATTTCCCTTTACTGGAACTTAGAGGTTCAAACATTCCAACATGAGGCTTCGCATATACGCAAAGCACTTAACGGAAAAGGAGAGGGGAAACAATATATACATATACACAAAAACTGCAGGCATATTTAAGTTAAACATGTTTATGTACACCAGACTTGGAATGTGATTATAAATCAAATAATTTCCTGAACATGTGCATCTTCAGAAGAGACATATTTTCAACAGTTGTTACATGCTGAGGAAGAGCATTCCACAGATGAGGGACCACAATGAAGAAACTCACAGTTGTGAGTCTTGAATAGGGATAGTGAGGTGACTATAGTTGAAAGAGCAAAGGGGCACAGGCATGTAGGACCTTTGCTGAAGTTGCTGTGTAAGAGCATGATTGCCATGAACAGAGCCCAGAGTGACCTTAAGCTTACTGAACAACACTAGGAGAAATTAGAACACAGACTGCATGGCAGGCCTGCATGTCTGACATCAACACCTTTCCTTGTTAATATTCTTTGGGCTGAATAGAATAAATCCCTAAACCACAATCCTAGGTCAAGTGGACAGGCTTCTCAGAATTACGGACATTATTATTTGTGAAAAACCACATATTTAACCACATATACTATAGTTTATGTATATACAGTAGGTATAAGCTTACCTTGAGCTTTTTATTGTTCACGTCTATTTTGATCAGTGAGTCTGCCACCAGATGACCAAAGCCACACCCATAGAAGTAGCGATACGGTTTGCTGTTGCATCGCTCATAGTGAATATGTGGGAAATCCACGCCACCATAATCCAGAAGTTCATTGTCATGGAGGTCCTCAGACTCGCAGAACACCTGGAAGATAAGATTTTAAGAAATGTGGCAACAGTGTAAAGTCAACTGATTTGTAAATAAGGCTGCAATCCATTGTACTTAGAGCACCGAAAAAACATCTTCTTACGCGTGCAAGAGAGAATGGTCATTCAGCTTGAAACATCCATGTTGACCAAGATCTCTGATATACACTCCTGATGCAACAACAGTATACTGCTACATGGTCAACGGTGAACAGAAGTCCCTTTGTATTAGTTTCTACTCTATGAATTTGTCCATGTAATGTAAAAAATGTACTCATATTTTCTAATGCATTCAGACCATTGTAACTGATATATTAGAACTACATAACAGTTGACCTACATTATAGATCTATTTATTTTTGCTAATTGTTCAACAATTAATCACTTACTCACTTACTCATTTGCCAAACCATCTAAAGCTACTGAGGTCACAGGGAGGCTGGTGCCTAAATCAACCAACACTGGGTGAAGGCGTGGTACACCCTGAACCGCAAGTCAGATCATCGCAGGGCAAATAATAATTCATCTAGGAGTTATATTTTATCAAATGTGAGATTAGGCATACAAAGTTAACGTAGATCTAAAGTTTTTTTTTTTTATGTTTTTTTTTTTTTTCAAAGCTAAAGTACAACAAAATCTCAGGAAAATTGAGTTGCATCTTTCTGAGTTTTGAGTACAATGGGCTGTATCATTTGTGCATACAAAATGAGCACATAAAATACTAAAATTAAAATTGATAATGTTTACTTATATCATAATAGTTATGTTGGAAAACTTAAAGGAACATCATTACTTCTGACAATTACAAGAAAACTAATACTGGAGACTCTTTCTGAAATGTTAAAATAATGTTTTCTCATAGAAAACTTTAACGTATTACATAAGTTTTAAAACACATATTGAAAACAAATCCATTTTATGTGGAATGTCTTTGTGTGAGTTAAATTATAAAGACCATGATATACTAAGACAAGTGCAATAACTGAACTAAGACTTGCTGTTACAGCCTCAGCCTTTTTCGCAGCCCTCTAGACTCATATTATATCATAGATATTTCCCAGCAACCTTTGCACCACTCTCAGTCACATGTATATGAACACATACCTGTCACATGCTCAGCACACCTGGCTCCCAATCCACTGATTCCCTGCTCTATATAAGGACTTTTTTTTGTTTTTTTTTATGATATTCTTACTAAAAATTGTTGCTTGTCTTGCACTGAAGCGATTGTTTTGACTTTTGCCTCTTGTTTTTGTTTCTTGTTTTGCCTAGCTAGTTCATGTTATGCAGATTGTTTTTTGAGTTAGGCATAGCTTGCTTTTGTTTCATGTTTTATATTGGTTTTCTTTTCAGTTATCTATTAAAATATGCTTACTTTCTACACATGCACCCATCTCAACCCACATAACTGTTACACTTGCATTGCTTCTGGAACTAGTCTTAGAGTTATATAGAAAATGGGGTGACACTTTCTGACAAATCAAAATAGAGATCTGAACTGTAATGTGCCATTAGGAGCTCACCTTATCTTTACTGAGGAGGGCTGCAGAAGCTGAGCTGTTGGGCCATCTATTGAGATTCTGGTTGAGTGGAGTATCATTAGTAATGCATAAAGGCAGAACAAAGCGACGAGGAAAAAACCTGCCTATGCTGGTATATACCTGAAAAGGGAACCGAACAAAAAACATTACACATTACAATTTCAACCAGTCAAATACACATTAAAAGAAAGACGCACACAACAATTAGAAAAAAATCAAAGCATTACTAACCTCATCCAATGCTTCTCCAGACTTGCGCAAGTTCTGAAGAAAATAGATTTTAAGTGCCTGGCCATCATCAGAGCAGCACATGTCTACAATGAGGAAGCCGTCTTCTTCAAATGCATTGATCTGGTGGAAGGTGGATAGGGCCTTGGCATGGTACTTCACTGGATTCACCTGTTTTTCAAACAGCAAAAATTTCTCTTAAGGCCTTAAATTATCTGTTATGATCATGCATGCGTCATATTGTAAGTTCTGTAAAACACTATGGACAGCATCAAATACACACTGGTTATGACCTATAAAAGTGTTTTTATTTAATATGATATCAAAAGCAGCAAAAAGAAAAGGCAACACTGATTAATACATTAATATATTGCATAAAATGAAAAGAGAAATACATTTAAAAATTAAATTGTAGAAATAATTGCATTATTAATAAAAAAAAAAGAAAAAAGAAAAAAAATACTCGAGTACTGTTTTAACTTGGATGTTAAGGAGGCTCTTTGGTGTCACCTTTCCAGTATGTTTATTTACAATATGGAAGACAGTCTCTTGGTTTAGGTCCCAGTAGAAACAGTCACTTATGCTTTTCCCCCTCATCCTAGACTTCAGTATTCTTACTAAGTCAATCTTTATGGGCTGTTCAATAAAGACCACATAGTTCTCAGACATTGCTGCAAGAAAAGAAAGAGAAACAACAGGATTGTTTATCATGTTGCACTTATATATTTAATGTTTCAGCCAGAGTTCACAAAGCCATTTTTTTTTAAGATGACAAAACAGAATTGTGAATAGAGTGTGTTTTGATTAAAAAAATAACTCCTAAATTACTACAATTGCAATGTTGTAGACAAAACAGTTTAGTCAGAATCAGAATACTGTACTGATCCTGGAGGAAATTGTGTGCACACAGCTGATCCATACATAAGCCTCAATATAGGAAAAATTACAAATAAACAATAAAAATCATAAG
>JAQMYF010000005.1:21048248-21064037 GCA_030014195.1 Neosilurus mollespiculum | reverse complement strand
TGAGCCTGGTTCCTCTCAAGGTTTCTTCCTCGTGTCAACTGAGGGAGTTTTTCCTTGCCACGGTCGCCACGGGCTTGCTCATTAGGGATGTGTAGGGGGTTGTAGAGAAAAAAATTTAGATTCCTCCCTAATTTAATTTTACTGTGTAAAGCTGCTTTGTGACAATGTCAGTTGTAAAAAGCGCTATACAAATAAACTGACTTGACTTGACTTGACCAATTTCTGTTTTGCATGCTATGCGGTACACACATCGGGCCAAGTAGGACAAGCATAAATCCTACTGCATTAAGACACTATGTGGGTCAGGCAAGTTCTGGAAAATTTTATATGCTGATATCAGTCAACATTCTGTGTGTCAGCTGAAGAGATGGCTGGAATGCAGGGGCTACTGGTCACTGGGAAGAAGCCAAGGATTTGGCTGTAAACAAGGATTAGGTCAGTGTTTGGAGTGACCATTTTATAACCAGTTAGTGTACATGTTTTGTTTATATTCATAAGAAAGACACTCATAAATAATTATATCACAAGCAAATCACAGACTGAGGGAGAGTGTGTGTTGTGAGCTTTTTTCAGCTGATTTAGCTGCATTGAGTGTAGGTTATACTGAGTCAGGTCATACCTGTTGTATGTCATACCTGTTCATGCTTATTTAACCCTGGCACATAACATGTAGCTGTTTTATTTATCAATAAACTAGCTGTTTGTTTTTAAATAAGATACTCATTAAAAATAATTATATCACAAACAAATCATGTGTGCACATTAGCATTTGATTTAACTGCAAACAAAGAAGTCCACAGTTCAGAACTACTGCACTAATATCTATTCTTTATGATAAATCGCTGTTCTGACTCATATATAAATTGCCCGAATGTAGTCATAGTTATATCTTTTTATAACTATCTGTACAAACAATGTTTGTACACTGAAACTTCACTCAACTGGACCGATGCTGAGCTACACACTGATAGGCTTACACAGCAACATCACTCTCTGCATGTTAGTGTTAAAATTAAACAGAGTTAAAAAACTTGCCCCGACCCATGAGAACACTTTAATTTCTGCAAGATCTCACTGTTATTTACTGCACATATCCACTGATGGAATAATTTTAGGATTCCAGAGACTGGTATGCTTTCTTCTGCTGTGGTGAAATGGCATTCGCAGTTAGTTCCAAATATCTGCAAACTGTACATTCAGCCATAGATAGAATTTTGTCCGATTACCTCATCTTCTGAAGGCAGTAAGGATCAATTACATAATATAAAGCTATTTTCTCATAGTGTCTCCTCTGTGTGGCATGGAAAAGTTGTACTACTTTGCCCCGCCAACACACGCTTGCGCAGGAGCCTGTTCTAAATATAGTACCATCTGGCTTACGCCAATCAGCACTATTGTTTTCATCTGACATCAGATCTGCCTCATTAAATATGTAGGACATGAAGTGGTAGTCAAACAACCCCACTGTTTACATGGTTTACATTGTTTTGGTTTATATAAATTGAACAAACTGTGAAATGGATAAAAGGGTTTTCTTCAGGGTTTGCTTAAAGTGATTTAAAAATGTGACAGAATAAAGTTGGATCATACATATATTTTGCTGCAATCGAAGGCATCAGAATTGAAGTAATGCCGAAGTTTGCAGTGATCAGTTTGTGAAAGGTTTGTAAATCTCTTTAGTCTGTTTCATATGGATTGAAAGAGACCTTTCATACAATTTCCCAATATTTTCTGGTGTTTTGAAGTTCATGGGGTGCTAAAGTCAGTAGCTGTTTTTTGTTAGCATGTGAAGTTACTTACCCATCCATGCAGTTACAGTGTGCTGTGATCACTTCTGTGCTGTCTTTAAATAAAACTCAGCTTGCAGAATGTCCTAGCAACGAAGTGTACTAAAAGCTTAAAAATGCATACCCTAAAAATGGTCTTGCATGGGCTTGATCTCTAAATCTTTTACCCAGTTTCACATCAGCCCATACACTGGTTCTGAATCTAAATCCTAAAAACACTGTCAGATACCCCATGACTTATGATATACCTCAAACTGACTTTATGCCTCTATGCTCTTATAAGGCCTATGTAAGTGACTTTATCGGCTATGCAAACATGTAAATATTTTGCATGTGGATGAAGGCTGCATGCACAATACTAAATATTCAGCTTGATAGCATAAACAGCTTGATAGTATAAAAAGCTCCATCTTGCTGAAACCACACAGAGTTCTTCAAGCTCAAGGTGTTCACGCTGGGGTTGGCCTACCAACAGACCCTCACCTCTCCTGCCTCACTAAGTTGATAATAATGAATAAAAACTGTATTGAATAGGTTTTTATGTGTGTAAATAATAATTTGATCATCTTTGATCTTTTTTTTACCTTTGAAATGTAGAGATTTTTTTGGGGTCATGCTGTATTACTGGACATTCAGTGGCAAGAACTGATTTTTATTTACCATCTGGGGGCAGCATTCATCCAAGTTTCACTTGTCTAATGGGCAACCAGAACTGTAAATCTTCCTCTTGTATTTATGTCGACAAAAATAAGCAGTGCATTTAAGGATATTAACATGGCAGACACTATTCAGATGGAAACAATTGCATCTGCAGAATATGCAAGGAGCCCTGTGGCTCAAATCACAGCTGCTGGGGTTTTGTTATTTGTTTTATTTTTTCTTCTTGAGTATTTTGCATGGCATAGTGTAACAGAATAACATAACAAGATTAATGTCTTTGCCCAGGAGATTATGTAATGTGTTTTGTCCATGTTAAGAAAATTTAATGATGGTCTTAGCTAAACTGGTCAACCATATGTTTGAGTTTTAGAATTTAATAGCATTCCATGTGGATACTGGTCAGCATGCTGTGTGTGTGTGTGTGTGTGTGTGTGTGTGTGTGTGTGTGTGTGTGTGTGTGTGCAGGCAATAGTTTTTTATTTAAACTGTGTAAGTACCATGCAGTCTGTCTGATGAATGTGGTAGCTGAAAATATCTGCCTGTGGTTAGGTCTCACTGGTGTGTGGGTTTTAAATCCAGACATAACCTTATTAGCTGTCATCATCTCTAATCTCTCAAGAAGAGTGAAAGAGATTAACAGTTACAGTCTTTTTTTTTTTAACCATATTTTTCCCCAAAGGTTTCCCCCAGACTTTTTCCACTCACTTCCTTCCTGAGTATTTTGCTTTTTTTCTGGCTGTTATGAGTAGTGCATAATATTTCAGTAAATACAAATATCTCTACGTCCAAGCTTATTTAAAGGTATAAATGAATTTCATTTCAACAAGCCATTTTTTTTCCAAAAATAGGAATTTTATTTATTAATTATGCACACTATGAAATTTCAACTGTATCCAACAAGCGGTTTAAACATAATCCTGTTTTGTAATTTGAATTTCCTGCCACTTGTGAGAACATAAATAATTTCAGCAAAACCAGAACAAGCAAAAACAAAGCAAGTATGCCAAATGCATGGAAAGCATGCAGCGTTAATGATGAATCTTTTAAATTTCGAGTGTTTGGGGTACTTCATCGGAAGTCAGTTTGAGGTATATCATAAGTCATGATGCGGTATCTGACGATGTTTTTAGGATTTAGATTCAGAACCAGTGTATGGATTGATGCGGTCATACCTTTTTGAACCAGAACCTGAAAATGTATTACCACCAGCGGACAAAGAAAATCATGGTGAGGAGCAATAGCAAACATACTGACCAGCCAGCACCTTTGATCTATGGAATTGTTAAATGTTTTTTAATTAATAACTTAGTTAATTGTTCTTACATTTAAAGCGCTTATTGTTAATGAAATCATTACTGATCAGGAGTTTAGTGTAATATGCTTAACAGAAACATGGATAAAACTCAATGAGTATGTAGCATTAGATGAAGCCTAGATATACACCATACACCAACCTCGTCTAACTGGCAGAGGAGGAGGCATTGCAGTTATTTATACTTACAATCTAGGCATTATACAAAAATCTACACATAAATTTAATGTATTTGAAATTCTATACACTAACATAACATATGTTCCCAGAAAAAAATATGCCCATGCAGCTGATTCCTTTAATTATTATTTACATACCCCCAGGGCAGTACTCTAAATTCTTAGGTGTATTTGCAGACTTCATTTCAAACCTGGTTGTCTCTATAAATAAAGTTTTAATTGTTGGTGACTTTAATATTCGATGAGATAACCCAAAGGATTCTTTAAGAACAGTGTTCCTGTCTATTCAAGATTCAGTAGGGGTAAATCAGAATTTAATAGGACCCACTTATTATGTTGGCCATACTCTAACATTTAATACTAACTTTTGGATTAAATATTGAAAATATAGTCACAGTTCCACAGTCAGAAACTATTTCAGATCATTATCTTATCTCACTTACAATGCTTCTTAGTACTAATATATACACCTTACCACGTTATCGCATTAAGCGTACTTTTACATCAACTACTGCACAGAGTTTTATTAATAATAATCCAGAATAATCAACTATGATTGGATCACCATCAGACCCCACAGAACTCAATCAAGCTACCGAGTGTTTTAGGTCAACTCAAACTCGCTATATGCTGGATAATGAAGCTCCTCTAAAAAGAAAACCAATCAGAGAGAATAAAAATAGCACCCTGCTATAATGATACATGCACACTAAAACAGAACACCCATAAATTAGAACGAAAATGGCATCAAACTAAATGTATGGTATTCCAACTAGAATGGTACGAGAGTCTCCTTAACAAAACAGCTCTCAAAACTTTACAAAAAAGCTCTTAGTGCTGCTAGAGCAATATATTTCTAAAAATCTAATAGAAGATAACAAAAATAATCCAAAATACTTTTTTAATATTGTTGCATAATTAACTAGGAATAATACCATAAATAAAATGTGCAGACCATCAACTTATATGCTGCTTCTCCCAAACATTACTGATGGCTCTGTGGAGATATTTCTTCTGGTGTATGAAGAAGGTGTCCTTTGTATGTAGACATGTATGTAGACATATATATGATGTATGATATCATATATATCTGGAAATTGTGAGGTGTTATCAACTGATAGACAATTTTCTTTCAAAAAATGACCTCTCGATCTTGGCTGGGATTTCAGAATGAATGGAGTGAATGGCTCAGGCAATTGCAAAGGTACTCTATTTAAAAACAAAATTCCAAAATGTCCTCAAAAAAACAAACCAAATAAATAATAATAATAAAAATAAATCAATAAAAAAATTCAGACTGAAAATATTTGATATCAGGAACATACACTTTTTTTTATTTTTCAAAATAATTATGATTGTTCTATGTTGTCCCACAAGATATATATATATATATATATATATATACACATACATACATACATACACACACACACACACACACACACACACACACATACATACCTACAAGGGACCAGCTGACTGACATGGGTTTTTCGAACTTTTTTCATGCAGGGTCTAATAATCTACTAGATGTGAAACTACTTTCATTGGCCTTTGTGCATCACGCTTGCACATACTGAGACTAACCAGCCTACAGACCAGGTCCATGCAAACCTGAGCTCACTTGGACTTTCTGAATTGATGTCACTAAAGTATACCACATTGCTAAAATTGTATTTTTTCATTTGTAGACTTTAGACAATACTACACTTTCTCAACCCCAAAGTTGGTGATATTCAGTTATACTTTTACTATTTTAAATATTAATTTTAAATTTAATTTTGTTTACCATTGGCTCATTTGGTCATTGCCTGGGTGTGTGAGTGGGAGTCCAGGTGTGTAAAGGGAGGGGTGTGAAAATTGAGATGGGGTGTATGGGGTGTCAGGAAGGGGTAATACCTCTAATGGGGGTACACATTGTGCTCTTCGCAGTAGGCTTCATGCATTGGTCCCCACCTGGCATCCAGCTCTCACCAGTGGCTTCTTGAAGCTGTTTGCATGCAGCAGCGGCCACACTCCAGTAACGCCTTCCACTGGCCGGCTAAACCTGGTGAGGGTAGTCGATGGATTTGAAACCTTCTGTGAATTAGTTCTCGTCTACCTATGCATTTGAAGACTGGACCAGTAGACTGCACCAAGGAAATCACCAGCTTGGTTCAATGGGCAGCAAGACAGACCCAGCAAAGCAGAGTGGATTGTGGCTAGGGCACAGTGAGACACATAGGACATTGCTGGCCATCCAATGCATCCCAACCTTTCTCTAGTCATCCTGACTATGTCTTGCCACTGGAACCAGATAGGAAGGAATGAGAAAGTGAGGCAGACGACATTTCACAACTCACCCTCCCTATAAAACATCTCACATGCAAGTCATGACTTCACTGTATCACTATTGTTCTTCAAGTCCTGTGGCAATAGACGCGTGGTGAAATGACAGGTGTGGATACGCTGGCAGTTGCAGTCACAAATCTACACGTAGGTGACTCAGGCCATTGGGTCACTTTCCAATGATGAAGCACAGCTGGAATTCGGCAGTCACCTGAGTGAGGGAGCAGAACTTTTCAGGAATGCACTGCTCCTCCCATTAGTCTGGGGAAGGCTCTAGAAAAGGTGCCCTTAACATTGCCTGCTTCACCCCTACCCTGGCCAGCATGCCGCTGCTGGCGGGATGCCTTCACTAGCAGTAAGAAGAAAACTAGAAGACCTATAAAGGTGACACCACTCATGTTATGTACATGGAATGTGTGCACAATGCTGGACCATGCCTGAGCCAACAGGCCAGAGAGGAGGACTGCTCCTATTGCCAGGAATCTGGTGAGATACAAAGTGCAGATTGCTGCCTGCAGTAAAACTCGGCTAGCTGAGGAAAGACAATTGTCTGAGATACATGTTGGATGCATGTTCTTTTGGATTGCATAGGATGAGCGCCAGGAGGCAGGGGTTGGCTTTGCCATCATGTCCAATCTACTCATCAACTGGTTGCACCCCCAAAGGGTATTAGTGATCGCTTGATGACAGTATGACTGTCCCTACCAAGGAAGCGGATGGTCAGTGCCTATGCCCCCACCATGACCAACTCTGATGAGGTCAAAGAGAGTTTCTATGAGGACTTGAATGCTACCATCTCTGTTGTGCCTAGAGCAGACAAACTCATCATCCTTGGCAATTTTATTAGTCTCTGGAAAATCATGGCCAGGTATGGCTGCAGTGCCAAATTCATCTCGCTGGTCAGGCAGTTCAATGATGGCATGCAAGGCAGCGTGCAGGATGAGGGAGTATATTCACAACCAATCCTCATGTCAAATGGCATCAAACAAGGCAGCATACTCACCCAAAATCTCTTCAGCCTGATGTTTTCAGCAATGCTATCAGATGATATCTGATATCGGATGGATGGGATATCGGATGGAGACTTCAGATATAAGATATCAGATATGGGACAGAGGCTGAAGGCAAAAACCAAAGTTCATGAAGACACAGCTTGTGACTTTCTCTTTGCCAACGACCGCACATTGAATGCTAGTATACAGTCTGACATGCAAGAAAGTTTTGGTCTTACAATAAGACTTTGGTCTTTCGTTAAGTACAAAAGTGATGCACCAAAAAGCCTCTTCCATGCCATACTCTAACCAACCATCACAGTCAATGGCCAAAAGCTTGCTGCAGTAGACAAGTTTTTCTACCTTGGAAGCACACTGTCACGCTCTGTTAATATCGACGAAGAAGTCTCCTACAGGATAGCCAAGGCCTGTTTAGCCTTTGGTAGACTCTGAGACAGAGTTTGGGAGAGAAGAAGAATCAGCCTCCAGATAAAGCTCAAGGTGTATCGCGCAGATGTGCTGCCCTCTCTGCTCTATGCTAGCGAAACTTGGATGGTGTATAGTTAGCACGCCAGGCAGCTGAACTCATTTCATATGAGATGTCTCTGAAAGCTGCTAAACATCAAATGGCAGGACAAGGTGCCAGACACCAAGGTATTCCAGAGAGCAAACATGGAGATCGTGCATGCGATGCTCAAAAATGCTGAAAGCCTCTATAAACTCTTGTGGTATTTGTACCAACTCCTGGGAAGCAGCTGCACAAGACCCCTCCACTTGGCACTCCATGACCCATGCAGGTGTAGCAGCATATGAAGCAAGGCAGGTGGAGGAGCAGAAGCAGAAACACCAGCAAAAGAAAAGCAGAAAAACTACCAGCCCTCAGCCTGGCCCACCTCTGGTGATCCTATGTTCACATTGCAATAGACAGTTCAGAGCGAGGATTGGACTGTATAGCCATTTTCATACCCACACCAACCAGTGACAGAAGTCATGGTCGTCTTCACCTGCAAAGGACAAACATCATCATCAAAGGGAGAGATATGCTATGAAATCTGTAGTAAAATCTTATACATCTGCTAATCTTGAGTTTACTCTGTTACACTCTGTTAAGGCCTGTTAAGCTTTACTATGCTCTACTACACTTTACCACACTTTACATTCTATCATGATTGGCATCAAATCCTAATACATCGTAATATTTGTGGCAAAATTTTTGACAGTTAAAAATTCTGCCATCATGAATCCACCATCAGTGACACAAGCCCCACATGCTCCTCATGATTCTCTCAAAGTACGGAGATCGTGGACATCATGGACATCATTCCCCAATGTAAACCCAAGGTAAGGAATTACAAGCTTGAGGTAGCTTTGTATACAGTAGCACCACACAATTATTCTGAGTACAAAAAATACTTTCAGATATATTGTGTATTACTCTAATGAACCAGGGCCCACAAGTGTAGAGGTGTATGGGGTGTTGTGGGAGGAGTAGCACCTCTGTTGGTAGAACATGTCATGCTCCCTATGGGAGTAGTTCGCCCAACTTTGGTCTCCACCTAACACCCAGCTCTCACCTGTGGCTCCAAGTAGCTGCCAGCATGCGGCAGCAGCCACACCCCGGAAAAACTGCTTTGACTGGCGGGCAAAACCAGGTGAGGGTAGTCGATGGTCTTTAACCCTCGGTAACTTTTTTTCAAGGGAATGCCTACCCTATCATGCGAAGACTGTTTTCCGGTGGACTGCGCAGATGAAACCTAAGGAAAGGTTCAACGGGCAGAAAGGCGGGTACAGCAATACGGTGTGGAGCATAAAGGAGCGTGTTGAGGCATATAGCACATCACGGTCATCCACTGCATCTAGGACCATCTCCAGCTGTCTTGACCTTGTCATGCCACTGGACTCAGATGATCTTGGATGAGAGAGTGAGGTCAACAATGCACAGCTCCTCCTCACTTTAAATAAAATTTATTGCGCAGTTCATTTAGCCATCCATATCTCCTCATCCATTTTGCTCAAGCCATGTGGCGACAGGCAAGCAACAAAGCAGTAAGTGTGGGTACACTGGCAGCCATAGCTGCAAACCTGCACACAGGCGGCTCAGGTCATATGGTCATTCTTCACTGAAAGAAGCAGAAGTGGAGCTCGGCAGCCCCCTGAGTGACAGAGCAGTCCTATATAGGATCAGCACTGCTCTCCTTCATGGCACAAGGAAGGGGCTAGAAAAGGTTCCTCAGACATTGCCTGCTCCATCCAAACCCTAGCTAGATTACTGCAGCTGGCGGGGACCCTATCTCTGCGGTCGAAACAAAAACAAATTGACAGCAAAAAGGGCGAAAACAATCACGATTGGCGTGTGGAATGTGCGCACACTTCAGGACAGAGATGATGCAAGTAGGCCACATAGAAGAACAGCCCTGATAGAAAGAGAACTTGCTATATATAACATCGACATTGCAGCCCTGAGCGAGACCCGGCTGGCTGGAGAGGGTGAGTTGTGTGAGAGAGGGTCAGGCTACACATTCATCTGGAGTGGAAGAAGAAGTGATGAACGACGCGAAGCTGGTGTTGGCTTTGCCATAAAAAACGTTGGAAAACTAGCTGGACCTCCAAAGGTCATAAATGATTGGCTTATGACCTTGAAACTACCCCTTCTCCATGGAAGAAAACATGTTACTATTGTCAGTGCATACGCACCAACTATGACAGACTCAGAAGATATCAAGCACAAGTTCTATGAAGAACTGCACTCCATCATTACCTCTAGTCCCAAAAATGACAAACTCATCATTCGTTGCGATTTCAATGCAAGAGTAGGCACAGACGACGTCTCCTGGGATAGTGTAATTGGATAATATGGTACCGGCCACTGCAATAGCAATGGTCTCCGTCTGCTCAGGACCTGTGCAGAACACGAACTGCGTATCACCAACACCATCTTCCAGCTCCCTACCCGAAATAGGACATCTAGGATGCATCCTCGCTCTAAACACTGGCATCTGATTGACTACGTCATTGTCAAGAGGAGAGACAGGCAAGATGTACTGGTAACAAAATCCATGTGTGGTGCTGAATGTTAGACTGACCATTGCCTTCTTGTCTCCAGATTTAGCATCCAAAACCAACCCAGGATACGACTGCAAGGCACAAAGGTTCCAAAACGGCTAAATATCACCAAGCTAAATGACAGTAGCATCAAACATTCCTTCATCAACAGCCTGAAACAGCATCTTGAATGAACCCCATCTAAAAACCAGAATGTGGAATCAGAGTGGGAATCCCTAAAAAGTCTAGACTACAACACTGCTATGGAAATATTAGGGCCCTCCACCAGACAGCATAAACATTGGTTTGACGAAAACTGCGGTAATATCATGAAATTACTAAATGAGAAACATTGTCTTCATAAGGAATATCTAGACAACTCAAACTCCACCTCAAAGAGAGATGCCTTCAGAAACATATGCAGCACTGTTCAACAGAAACCTGGCCAGATGCAGGATTCCTGGCTGAGCAACAAAGCTGACGAGATTCAAGGCTACACTGATAGGCATGATATGAAGAAATTCTATGATGCTCTAAAAGAAGTCTAGGGCCCTATGTAATCTGGATCATACCCTCTCCGTAGTGCAGATGGAACCATGCTAATCACCGAAAAGGAGAAAATTCTGTAAAGGTGGGTAGAACACTTTAATAGCATGCTAAACTGACCCTCACCCATTAATGATGAAGCGATTGACCGCCTGCCCCAAATCCCAATTAATGAAGGACTAGATGATCCACCAACCATGCTTGAAACAAAGAAAGTGATCTAACAGCTTTCAAATGGCAAGGCTCCTGGATCAGACTCTATTTCAGCAGAGATCTACAAAGAAGGCGGCTCAGTCCTGACAGCAAAGCTGCACCAGCTGTTCCAACTTATGTGGCAGCAAGAAATGATCCCACAAGATTTCAGAGATGCTCAAATCATACACCTGTATAAGTGCAAAGAAACTTGCCAGGACTGTGATAACCATAGAGGAATATCTCTGCTCTCTGTCGCAGGAAAGATATTTGCCAGGATTATTCTCAATCGCCTTACATGGCACCTTGACAAAGGACTCCTACCAGAAAGCCAACGTGGATTCCGGAAAGAGCGCGGGACTATTGACATGGTGTTTGCTGCAAGGCAGTTGCAAGAGAAATGCCAGGAACAAAATGTCGCCTATTCTCTACCTATGTTGACCTGACCAAGGCTTTCAACACTGTCAACAGGGATGGCCTCTGGAAGATTATGGCTAAGTATGGGTGTACAAGAAAGTTTATTGCAATGATACAGCAACTCCATGATGGTATGCAAGCACAACTCCAGGACAATGGCGAAATATCTGAGCCCTTCTCAGTGTCAAATGGAGCAAAGCGCTTCAAAGACACCCTGAAGATGTCATTAAAATCATTTGGGGTTCATGTCGACACCTGGGAGCAGGCTGCTCAAGATCGGGTTGTGTGGCGCTCCACTATCCACAGAGGTGCAGTTGTGTGTGAGACCCACAGAACAGCCACTGCAGAACAGCAAAGGCAGATCAGGAAAAGCAGCATCAGGGACCCTCCTATCAGAACTGCCACCATCCCCTGCCCATACTGCCACAGATCCTTTCGGGCACGGATTGGCCTTGTCAGCCACCTGCGTACCCACAGACAAAATCACTCATCTAAATCATTGGATGACTAAGTGGTCCTCATCGCTCACGATGGACGAATAACAACAACACGATAGGACGTGTCAATAATTAGAAGAAAGACAACAGAGCTTTAGAATCTTGTGCTCCAAGGCATTACAGTTGCCATTCCAGGCATCAAGCCAGTTGGTCAGGACAGTCACAATATTATTTTGGATACAATACAAATCTTGATCTGCATGCATGTGTTGTGTGTCTAAAAAATTAACTCCTGAAACTATGACCCAGTATGGTATTTTTGTTTGAAGACTTCTACATTATTATGTCCCTACAAAGCAATTTTAGATTGCCAAACAGTTTTCCAAAACAAAATACATTTTACACAAAAATTGTTTGTCAGTAAAGAAAGCAGCAGATTTTTTTTTATTTATTGTGATAACACACTCCGCTGTCCTCAACACCCATTGCAGGTTTTTCCTGTCCTCTTTGGTGTAGCTCTACATTGCGATCTGATAGAAGTTGGTCAACAGGTGTTCAGGGAGGTGAATGTGTCTTAATTTCCTCAAGAAGTAAAGTCTCTGCTGAGCCTTTTCTACCTTGTGGAAGGTGTGAATGGTCCAGGTGAGATCTGATGATTTGTGGACTACCAGGAACTTAAAGCTCTCTACCCTCTCCACTTCTTCCTCAAGAATGAAGAATCCTTTGTCTTTATGGTGCTTAAGTCCAGGTTGTTCTGGGAACACTATTGTGTCAAATGTTGGACCTCTTTACTGTACGTTGACTCATCATAATCGTACCATGATGAGATGTTTTGTGTCTACACAGCCAAATAATATTTTACCTGGACGTTGCTGTGGCTATTTAATGACCAAGTTTCAGAAGGTTTGGCCAGAGTTTAACTCACAATAGGGGAGGTGGCAAAAAAAAAAAAAAAAGACTAGAACTAAATTGACATTGCAATCAATACAAAGACTGCACAGATGCGCAAAAACATCCCCTGTGTCTGAGATTGTTCATTCACTACCCCTAAATCAATGTATAAGGATTTAAATGCAGAGGACTATGTAATGAGCTCAGTGGTGGTAAAATTCTTTAGGGCATTATTCTTAGTGACGTTGTGAGTTGGTGGTTTGCTGCTGCTTTTTATTAAATTAGATGTGAGGCTTTTGATCAATTTCATTCAATACATTATGCTTTTTTGCCTCATAGACACAATACGTCAAAGCGTGTGCCATTCTGGGTAGTGGTTCACCCTGTAAACCAACATATGCATGCAAAACTGAGTTATTTGAATAAAAGAAGCACTAAAGTTTACATTCAACCAATTTTTTTTAACCAACTGCTCTAATGAAGCATGGTTGGCAATCTTCACATTTCAAGTCTAGCCAATCAGAAGGCGAGTGTGCCATACAAAATGATTGTTGTTAGATCACTCAGACTCTCAGACGTTCAATTCCTCTTTGCCCACAATCATATATTGTATATCGGCTGCCGTATTTGAAAATTAAATTCTCAGGCAATTGTTAATTCATTCAGGAAAGCATGTAGCCAGGAAGTCCATTATTGCCTTAAATGGCATTCAAATGTTATGAAGACTAGCAAAAAAGAAACGAATGAGACAATGTCCAGGAAGAAAGAAGTTAACTGTTGTTTATTACCTTCTGGTTGTTTCACATGTGAATAAAGCCTTGTAACTGCTATGTGGGTCTCTGGCACCCATCCATCAGTTATTGCCTTGTAAAAGTGATATTGATCAAATAGACAAGCCCCCTCTGGGTCTGTGAATGTGGTCTTGTACCCATTATGCGTCACTCTCAAACTGAGTACAAATGTCACTCCAGGCTTGTCTCATAGCAGCTACCTGGTTGAGAAGAAAGCAGCACAGTGTTCTCTTGATTTTAATCTGCTGTCCATGGCACGTAAAGCTGTTGGACTTTGTAACCCTATGTAGTATGTCCTCTAGAGCAGCAGTAGCAGTGGCAGTGCACCCTTATGATCAGATATCTTTTGCAGGGCTTCGTGTGCTCTGCCTATCACTGTTTTTTTTTTAAACAAGTTTTAAGACATCGACAAGCAGTTAAGCCACAAAGTCCCTGGGTCTCTGGCAATTCTCTTTCCCTTCTTTACCTCCATCACTTCGCAAATTTGGCTGTTTAGTAGTCTGACCGTCGAAGCCTAAGCATTTTTATGAAAGTTGTTCTACTTGACCCTCTATTTGTTTCATAATATCTTCAAGGAATATTACAATATCCAAAGTAGTGATTCTTTCATTATTTTTGTTACAGATGTCTTCTTTAGCTTGCTACACTTCTGCTTGTAAAGATACAATGGCCCCAAGCACTGCATGGATATCTGTATTCTAAAAAAAAAAAAAAAATCCCCTATGCTATACTAATTCCCCTAGTCAAAATTGGTTTAGTTTAAGGTTTAGTTTTTTTTTTTTTTTTTAATGCAATTTTAATATGAAATCTGCAAGAGCTACAGCCAGACATGTCAAGTTTCCTCATTGTACAACAGCACTTTCACAAATTCAATAAGTTATTAATGTGCACAAAACAATTTTTTGCACAAAGAGGTGCAAAATAAAGTCTCTCATTTAAATTGAACATTCTAATTGACCTCATGTAAACGCCTGGACACACACACACACAAAATGGAGGCATCCAGCAAAGCCATGAGGTCTCTAAACTTCTAGACATTAGAAGACTAAATCCTAATAAGTTTGTCACAGTGAAAACACATTAAGTAAGTCAGCTTTTTTCTGTCAAATGAATTAAATAGAGTGAAATGTTGTCAAATAGTGACATTACCTCCCTTTGGAGCAGTAAAGAGTTTGCTTCTGAGAAACCACAGCTTCTAATAACCACAGCTTCTTATACTGTACAAGAAGTATTTTTTGCTCACCGCAGTTAGCTGACTTTAGCTGTATATTATCCAGTTTCTCCTACTTCTCTCTTATTCCACACTTTTCACACTTAGCGAGGGGCTTTATTCTCCCTTCGCAGCCAATTATATAATTTAAAATCTCCCCTATGCTCCCAAAAACACAGGAGTAAATGTGGGTGAGATGACCTGTCATCAGTTAACTATCTTATATTTAATGAATATAAAACATTATACTATGGAAATTACCCTTAATTCACCTTTCTGAGATGAAACTTCTAATTAAATTTTCCTCTGCTTTTTAGTAGCTTTATTTTACTTTAACATCTCACTTTAATAGACATACTATACCTTAAACATTCACTCAATATGCTTTGGAGGCGTCATGAGGGTGTAGTGGTTAGCATGTCCACCTCACAGCTATAAGTTCCTGGGTTTAAGTCCCAGGCTCATCGAGGTAGTTTCTGTGTAAATTTTGCATGTTCTTCCTGCGCTTGTGTGCCACTAGATGTGAGTGTGAATGGTTGTGAGGCCCTGGACGGATGAGCTATTTAGGGTCTACCCCACCTTTTCCCAGAGTCAGCTGAGATAGTTTCCAGTCTCCCTGCGACCCTAGGATTGGCAAATGAATGAGTGAGAGTGAGTGAGTGAATATACTTCACACACATGCACACAACTGCTCAGAGCCCCCTTTTGATTTACAATCTTTCCATCTGCACATTAAAAGAACATAAATAAATAGGTGCGGCTAAAAATACATAGGTGAAACTAATCAACAGTTTACCTGCTGGCTCTGCATTTGATCATACCCTCTGTTATGTTACATTATCAGGAAAAGAGAAGGGACTTTTATTTTGAAGGTGATTTCCGGCAGTTGGGGGTATGCTAGTTTTTTCTATCGGGAGAGATCTCGATACCAGAGTCCCGTTTGTTGTTTCTCTTCATGTTGTGCCTTGGAAAGCATCGTCTGTAAGTTCTATGCCTGTTTGATGT
>JAQMYF010000005.1:21027300-21038680 GCA_030014195.1 Neosilurus mollespiculum | reverse complement strand
GTTTGTTAACATTTTGGATTGACTAAGAGCACTGTATAGTTGTACAATAACAATTAATCCTCAAAAATACAACTTGCCTAATAATTGTACACACAATGTAAATGCTGTTTCTGCGGCCAGTCTTGTGTGTATAATCTATGCCGCCGGCCCTTCAAATATATTTGTGCATAAAAGCAAGCAGTTGTTAATCTCGCTAACAGAACAGCCTCAGGAGTTTCAACAACAGCACTATACACTTCTATTACTGGTGCATGAACATTTCAATAACTTTAAAGCATGTAAGTTTTTTCCAAATGTATTTAAACTATCAATAATGTGGTTAAATATCTACATTACATATAATAATTCCTTAATTGCCCCCAACAGTCAGAACCTAATACGAAGCCATTTACTACAGCCTGGCTATTGATGCTATGTCTAACGTTATCTTTTGTAATATGCTGCCTGCTGAAACTATACATGATTTATATACACTTATAGCATTTTAGCATACAGTACAGTTAACAAAAATATATTTATACATCTGTCATTTATATCATCTAACTTCAGGCACTGGTGCCTACTCTAAGCCTTGAAACTGTTATTTAAAAAAACTTCTAATCTAATGTTAATTTTACATGTGTATACATTCCTACATCATTTGTGTGTGTTACAGACGAATCACAGTTAATGTCTTAATTAATGCCATGATTACATAAATTACAAAACAGGATTTGTTTTACATTATTTAGAGTATGTACAATCTTGTGTATGCAGCCAAATTATATATCCTTCACATGTTTTTAACTTTAGCCACTGACATCCAGCCGTGTTTTTTCTATATATATCATCTCCATATATATCATCTCTTCTATATGACCAGCTAAGCAGCTAGCCAGCCACTCCATAAAGCAGCCAGCCGATTTCATTGCAGCTGACTGGCTCCCAGGTCTATTCCCACCCAGGTTTGCACATTTTAGTGGCTGTGAAAGAGCAGGGAAAGCAATAAAATGTGCATGACAGGAAGTCGTCTAGAACTAAATATAAGTAGCAGTGGTCGAGGGGTTTGGAGATCTTAGGTGTTCAGCTCAGGCCTTTTCCCTTCATGTACCAAAATTCCTTCAGACTCCATGAATTGTTTAATGATATTATGCACAATAGAGTGAAATATCCATATTCCTTTCTTTGAGGAATACTGTTTTCTGAAATTCTTATTTATCTTCTAATCGATCTGTTTAAACTGGATCCTCAGCCAACCTTGGCTTTTCAAATACTAAGCCCTTCAAGGATACTGCTTTTGTACCAAATAATGATTACAATGACCTGTGCACATCACCTGTTTCAAATCACATCATTAGTTAATTGTTTCACCTCATTACAATCCCTAAATTGCCTCATCTCTATTTTTTGGAATGTGTTACAGGCCTGAAAATCAGGAATGGGTGTATATTAACAAATGAAATGATGTTGACTATAAAAAAAAACATGAAATATCATACTGTCTGCAATGGAATACTAGTCAAAGTAAATTTAGAAATCAGTGCTTTCTTTTTATTTGTATTTTCCATGCCACCCCATTTTATGTTGATGCAAACAAAGTCTAATGTGTTTCATAGGTCATAAAATCAGCATGTGGGTAGAAATTTGGCAGCACTGATTCAGGTTCCTATGATTAAAGTTTCCTTTGCCAATAAAAATCCGTAGGGGTGTGCGGTCTGTACAGTCCTATGGAGTTGCATTAGCAGTAGGTGTAATGTACAACACTATACTAAAGCTACCATAAAAAGTATTCATTTTACCAACATTAGCTGTTTCTTGTTTATCCAACTTCTGTAAAATAGTTAGCTATACTTACTGGCATTCTGTTTCGAGCAACAAAATAAATATTTAGTAGAGACAACATTAGAGTGATTGTTGCACTAAAATGAGCAACTAATTTTGAGAAACTATCAATGTCACATCATCTAACCCATTCTCCCTAGAATTCCACTTCACTTAAAATGCACCACATTTTCCAGTATTCCACACTCACTACAAACATAGCTGACAGAGGTACATTTCACAGACACACACCTAATTGCACCTGTTTCTTATCCATGCCAATTACATCACTCAGTATGTAAGGACTCTGGTTTCACATGCTTTGACATCTAATCTATGTTTCTGTGCCAGTCATTATCAAATGTTTGCATTGCCTTTTAATATATGACTTGTCTTTGTTTCTTTGCTATTTCTGGGCTTCCTCTGATATTGATCATATGTGTATCATCTGTTTGGTTTTTTTTGACTCTGCCTCTTAGATGTGCCTGTGGCACAATGTTTGCTGATGAGTAGACGTTATGCTCATTTGTGGTTCTGTCTCACATTTTACATTTGTCTGCCTCAAATTAATTTTCAGTAAAAATATTTTATCTATAATAGCATTATTTTAAGTTTCACTGCCTGGTGTTGATGACATAATACTTGGCAAAAATGAATGTAGCACATCTAGCAGGCTGCTCTCTTCAACCACAATTAGATCAACGAATAAGCAGTAGCAGATTAGCAAAGTGGTCAAGCAACTTGCCATTTACACAGGTCTTGTCTTCCCAAGCCTCACAGAGTCTATCTGACACCCAAAGTTATTTCATTGCCCACCTGGACAAGAAGCCCAATGTTGTGGGATTCTGTTTCAATGTTTTCTGTACTTTGCAGCACAGATGGGAACCTCCAATTAGTCTAAAGTTCCCCAGTTCATTAGAATGTTTACTGGGAAGGCTCTCCAGTGGACCATTGCCATCTGGGAGCAACGTGGTGAGTCTACCATCTCCTATAATGGTTGAATTGCAATGTTCCAATAAGTCTCAATCATTCTCCAAAGGGAAAGGAGATTGGAGTCTCTAACACTCTGACAAAGAGGAAGGAGAATAGCCACGTATGCACAAGAAGTTTTCTACACTTGGCCCAGGCAGCAGTTGGAATAACCAGCACTCAAAGCAGCATTTAGCCAAGGACTAAATGAGGAAGTGCTCACAGGGTTTGTATGCAGAAAAAATAAAGTTTCACTTGGTGGATTTGTCAACCTAACCATTCGTCAAGAACACCTCTTGCAAAATCACAACCAAGCTTCACACACCATTCCTGAGCAATGTCTGTTGGAGAATTATGGGTCAATGCAAGATGGCAGAACTCGCCTCAGCGTAGCTCAGAGAGAAAGGCATCAGTGAGACCATCTTGGCTTGATATATCTATATTATTTAATATTGCTTATAAATCCACCATACCATGTTTTTACATATAAACATTCAATATACTATAAACAGTTTCATGTTTTAGTGGCGCTCCGATGCTTGGCCCAGTGAATGGAACACTTACATTTTGTTAGACAAACCCCAAATGACTCCTTGCTACCCATACAAGTGCATAGCTAGTGCATTACTGTAATATATTGATTTAGGCACTGCATAAAATCGGAGCTCCCCATAAGGTTTTTGTGAGTTGCATTTATTATTTATTACATTTCCCCAAAAAATCGGTGAAAGTATTGGAAAACCCCTTGTGTGCCAAAAATACTTTATCATACTGATATAACTGTGATCAGAAGTGATCCAGTGCTACCAGTGATCATGACCCTTCTGCTCTCCATGCCTTGTGATTCATCCTGATGTGCTACTGCTGGTTGGAGTTCTCTCACTTCAGCTGATGTTTTGTATGGTCCTAAATATCAACTGTGAAGATGATTTGACTGGTGAAATAGTATTTAAATAACTAAGGACTAAATCCACAGATTCCCCCCCATTTTCCTCTAAATGACCAAGATGTGTCTTACTATGTTTTCTAGACCAGGACAGAGAGTCAGCTGCCATGTCCTATACAAATCACATGACAACAGTAACTGAACCTGATAGGCTGCTTATAGTTACTAGGTTTTTCTGACCATGAGTATGCAAATATGAGACTTACTAGGTCCTTCCTGATCAATATCTTGGAAGTGTGTGAGTATCTTAGCAATGTTAATGTAGTTTATAAAGGGGTAAAACCTAGTAAATCCAAAAATAATCCTAACACAATTTAGATGAAAATTTGACTTATTAGGTTATTCCAGCCCCTAGTGCAGCTCACTGGGTTATCAAAGGTCAGCCATGTCTCTCACTGTCTGTGGTGACAGGCATGTAAAAGAACCATTGCTGTCGTTCGAAAAGAATAGGCCATTGGATTGCCATCAGCATGTTTCTACCCTGCGATGGCCTGGTGAGCTGTCCAGGCTGTATCTCGCCAGAGTCGGCTAGAGTTGGCTGAGATGGGTGCCAGACCTTCCCACGACCCTAATTGGGATTAAGAGGTTCTGATAATGAATGAATGAATGAAAGGTTTTTCCAGAACATAGCAGGAATACAAAGCAAACAAATATACTGACTTTTGCCACTTGGAAGAATATTTTGCTCTTCTGGGTCAACAAAAAAACCCCATTGTGACAGTCTTATAATGTAGTGTATTCCAATAAATGCACATCATTGATGCTTTACTCCACAGTGGACACAGAATAAACTTTAAAGAGTTTATAAACTTCTGTAAACTAAGGAATATAGACAACCTCACCCAGAAAAGGTAAATCAGGGCACCTCCCTGGAGCCAGGTCAGCCATACATGTAAAAACTACATCATCTAGAAATATTGTTAGGCACCTTATATTCTCAGGTTTATGAAAAAAAATGCTTATATAGCTGCAAGAAACTTAATTTCTTGTTCTAGCTTTTTTGCCCAATCAACTTCAAAAATAATAGAACTTTTATTAAGTTGGATTTTTTTTTTTTTAAAGTGTGGACAAGAGCATGGCATTATTCCCTGCAAAAGATAGTATGGCCAGCACATTACAGTAATAAACTCCACTAGCACCAAAAAGAAGTTTGATACTATATATGATACAAGTCACCATGATGTCTTGGGTGTTTCTGTGTGGAGCTTGCATGTTCTCCCCATGCTTTGGGTTTCCTCTGGGTACTTTTGACTTTCCTAACACAGGTCAAAGATATGCACATTAGGCTCTAACTGGCTGTTCCATATTGCCACTGGGTGTGGACGTGAGTGTGCATGGTTGTATGTGAGTTACCATGTGATGGTCTGGCTAGCTGTTCAGGGTGTACCCCACCTTCACCTATTGTTGGCTGGGATAGGTTCCAGCCTCCCTGCGACCCTATTAGGATTAAGCGCTTTGGCAAGTGAATGAGTGAATCAAGTATGCCTTAGTACAGAACAACACCCTATAAGGGGGGAAAAAACATTCTCATGAGTTTTTCAGTACACCTTAAGCAAAGTGTACTGACCCACCTGAGAGTTTTATTAGTTATATAAGAGGATATATTGGTAATAGATTGACTGTTAGCACCAACTCTCAGTCTCATTCCCCGGACTTGGTCTTTATTAATAAAGTCAGTGACATCAACAGGATCAGTCAATTTATGGAGAACTCTGCCTGCCAAAATGATTTTCAGCCTAGCTGGACAATAGAGGTTAAACCTGATTACTGGGCAGGCATGAAGAAGGTGCTTTGTGTTCCCAAACTGAGAGTGCCTCTTGGCCACAGGGGGAAGTCTAGGAAGATGGACAATCTCTTGCCGTATTAAAGGAGCAGGGCATTATTCTTGACTCAGCGCACACAAAAGCTCCACATAAGCAACCCTGACAAGGTTGGTCCATGTTGCAGAGGTTATCCAAGAAAGAGGGAGTTTCAAGGCACACTCAGAACTTGCAGTACACTTCCCGGAACGCATCTCACCGATCTCACTGATATCAGTTACCTGACTACTCACACTCCCATTACAAGACTGTCACATGCTCTGCAAACCTGGCTCCCATCCCAGTTATTACCAGCAGAATATATGGACTCTGTTTGCACATGCTCAGTGAGAAGTATTGCTCTTGTGTCTTGTTACCAGTGCACACCAAGCCTTTTTCCTTTGTGTTCGCTCTCAGTGTTTTGATGTTTGTTTGCCTTTTTGTTTTTGATTACTGTTTTGCCTCTGATTATCTATCGCATGATCAAGTGATTTCTGCTTGTTTTGGACTATGATTTTGGAATGTGTTTTTGGACAGTCTGGACTGTTTTTTTGGACTGTGTTGAACTGCATTTGCCTTCATCTTTGTCATGAAGAGCTGTGACCACAATATAAATATATACAATAAAAGTGATTAATAAAAATAAAGGTTTTACACTGGATGCCATTCCTGATGCAACCCTCCCCATTTACCCAGGAACTGGCATTAAGAAAACAATGGCTTGTGTGACCCCAGTGACTGGGTTTAACACATCAAATAATGTGCTGTTATATTATTTTGAGTGCAATACAGGTCAAAGAATACAGTATTAAAAATTGTTTTCAGTTTTAATTTTCATTTAAACTGAAAACCATGCATTACTCTCTCTACCTACTATCTGTTTTAAACTTTTATTTGCATTAGGCTGGCTTTTTCATCTTTACCTGAATGAGGAATGGAAAACATAAATGGAAAATAAAAAGGCCTCATACAAATAAACACTTGAAAAAAATCACTAATTTTCACAACATTTGACTATCGCAGCAAGACACCAGATGTTATGGTGGTTATGGGGTACATTTAATTAAATATTTTTTTTCATATGAAAAGAAATAGGAAGATTTTGAGTTAAAGAAATACTTTGTCTGTCAAACTATTAATTAGTATGAAAGTGAGTAAAAGATTTAAAATAAAACAGCCAGCTCTTCGGCCTGTAACTTCACAAAGTCTGGAGAGTAAAACACTGGCAATCTGAAAGTCCTACAATGATTACAAAACAGATGGAACAAACTAAATGAAATCATAAATTGCATCAAATAGTCCAACTATTAAAATACAGGAATATTTGTGTCTTTCAATCAGAAAAACTAACAGCAGTGCCAACTTTTTTGGCCAACATTATACTATATTTATTATCAGGCTAAGGTAAAACTGACAGTTATAAATGTAGCCTGTACAAGCCTGAACATGAAACAAATGCCATGCAGCATTTTCTCAAGTGATTCAACTAGAATTTAAACCATCATCATTTGAATTGAAAGAAGGGGAAGAATATTTTTTTCATCTCTTTTGTCTCCAGGTTGCTTTAATCCTCTTTACCTTTCTTGACACTGTGTAGACAAAGACAGCTTCCTTGCTCGTATTACATCAAATTCCAAAAAGTAAGCCACATGGACAGTTTCCCTGGCAACAGCTACAAACATCAAACGACACAATGCCTGAGTAAACGTAACAGCCAACTCATGTGTCAGAACACTGATTCCACAATCGTGGCAAGAATTATAACATCCTTGGACACTGAAGCTTGTAATGAGTCATAGCATATATTATCAGTACAAATGCTTTTTCCAAAACCGACAGAAAACCGACTGCTTTCTGAATTCACCTCCTAGCAATGTGTGAAACACTACCATTAATAGTCTTCATATTGCTAGTTGATTTAATTTAAATAGGATATTTTCTAAATTTTGCAAAGAACAGTTATAAAAATATTTAAAGGAATGCAAGACTGGCATATTACAGGATATAAACAAACAAATAAATAAAGGAAAAATAGAAAGAGCAGATTAAATCACCTGAGTGTACATGGTTGAAAATTTGGACCAAAGGGATAAATTTGTATTGTATACACAATTAAACATTTTCACCGGGGAAAATATGTAGCATATTTTTATATAATTATTTTTTCCATCAGGCTGTCAGTGGCAATATTGGAATGCCTAGGAGCTGATAAGTTAGCGTCATCACACAACATTTCAGATAGTCAGGAATAATCCAGTCTTTACGTGTAATAAAATCTACAGGTGGCAGCAACAGTATGAACAACATGAACAGCAGGGTACTGTGAGTGTGAATGGTTGTGTGAGTGTTGGCCCTGCAATGGCCTGGTGAGCTCTCCAGAGTGCACCCCATCCTTGCCCAGAGTCAGCTGAGAGGAGCACCAGCCTCCCCGTGACCCTAGACGTAATTTGTATTTGTCAGTAATTAGAGTCTTGTCTGATGATAAGATCAAAGGCTCTTAACCACATGAAAGCTTAGCTTAAACCAAGTGATGACAAATGAGAAAGTATGTTATTATTAACAATACCAAGATCATCCAAGACTTTTAACAGGGTACACTCAGTATAATACATAATATGCAAACCTAATTTGGAGGTCTTATGGGATAAGGGGTAAAAAAAAATAGCCATTCTATAGAACGTCGTAACCCCTCAGCTAGGACGCCTCAAGTGCACAGAGGACAAAAGCCATCCCCCATACAAACAGTTTCAGACAATCAACATTATTCACCCCACACACAGGTTTAGGTCATAGGGAGTGCCTATGGAAAATTTCAGAAAGCTGTCATGCATATGAGCCGAGCAATGGACCGGACAAACTTTATATGTTCAAGGTCACTGTGCCAAGGTCAAAAATCACATATACAAATTAGCTACCCCACGCACAGATTTAGGTCATAGGGAATGCCTATGCAAAATCCAGAAAGCTGGCCTGTGCATGAGTCGAGCAATGCCCCGGCCAAATTTTATGGGTATGGTGATCAGAATGTAACAGTCAGAATAAGATTTATTGCTAAGCATGGGAATTTGCTTTGGTGTTTGGTGCAGCGACAGATAAAATGAAATATTAATTAGAGAAAAATTAAGACAAAAATAGATCAAGTACTGCAGTCAGATAAATAGAAAAAGTGGATAAATAAAGACATTGTCGACAGTCTCTGGTATAACCTGCAGATAAATGCTGATGAGTTACTGTTACTGTGCATAATTACTGCCAAACTATATTTGTGCTTCTGTATGGTTGTAGGAGGCTGGTAACCAGACAGAGTGCTAAGTAGTCATGTGTGTGTTAGTAGAAAAGTGTGTGGATAAGTTTCATGTTAGAGTATGAATAAAGAGCAATAAAGCTGCCATTGTCCTTGGTCGTGGCAGCAGTATACCAGATGGTAATGGAGGAGGTTGATATATCCCTCTGCACTTTTAGCAGCCCAGAGGTTGCAGTGCTGTGGTAAAGTGCCAAAGGGCCTTTTGATGCTATTCACTTGAGCGGCATGGTGACAGAGTTATCTCATCTGTTTCATATCAAGGAGGTCCTGGGTTCGAGTCCCAGGCTTGGCGAGGGTGTTGCTCTGTGGCCCATGTTCTTTTCAGGCTTTTGTGTGTTTTCTCCCACAGTCCAAAGACATGTACATTTGTCTATGAAACAACTGGTATTAAGCTTCAAGCATCACGTTCAGTACAGTGAGCAAATGAGGATCCAGAGCACAACAGGTAAGTTAGGGTGATTTATTAAAAATAGAATTAGAAATAATATTATAAACAGAGGAGGCAGAACTTCAGTGGAGGTCTGGATAGTTCTTACCCAGCAACGGCTAAGATGGCACTCCTAGGATGGGTGGGGTGGAGACTGAAGATTATGATTACAAAGAATATTTGTACCTTTGTAGAGATTATGGAAGTCTGTTCTCTGAGATCACACCAGAGAGGGGTGAGGAGGGACTTCCAGAGCTGCTGTTGGGGTAACTAATGGGGCACTGTCAAACTGACACAGAACTGACAGAAAAGTCTGTGATCCAAACACAATTCAAAAACACAGGGGCACTCACCTAAGCACAGGGGAAATCCTAAAATGAATTCAAAAACCAAGTATGGAATTTAGAGCTCTGGGCAGCAGAATGTGACATCACACCCCCCTTCCCCCAACTCTTAAAGGTTCGGCCACTGATGGGGACCCAGCTTGGGCAGGATGCAGCTGGTGAAAGTCCATGATAAGGGAGGGGTCCAGGATATGTTGAGCTGATTCCCATGAATGTTTCTCAGGACTGTACCCCTCCCAGTCAACAAGGTACTGCAGCCCCCCTCCCTGAATGCTAAAAGTGCAGAAGACATTGGACAGAAAAGGCATGGGAGCCACAAATGAGCCGGGCGTGAAGAGGGAGCCTGGAGGTGAACATAAGAGAGGACACAGGTTTAATCTTGGACACATAAAAAACTGGATGAACCCAAAGTGACCTGGAAAGGTGAAGGTGGACAGCAGAAGTGTTGACAGTCTTTGAAATGGGAAAAGGACAAACAAAATGAGTTGCCAGATTTCTGCAGTCCACATGGGGTAAAAGGTCCTTTGTGGCAAGCCAAACCTCTGGCCCTCCTGATATTGAGGAACAGGGATGCAGCAACGGTTGGCAACCTTGGTGTACATTGTGGAAGAAAGAAGCAGTGCTGCCCAAGCCCTCCACCAAGCCTGGAGGCAGCGTCAGACTGATGCATGAGCTGATGGGACTTTTACCTCTTCTTAAGGTACTGAAAAGACAGCCGACTGGTAACCATACACCACTTGGAAGGGCAAAGGACCTGTGGAACAGGAGGGGGGGGATGTTATGAGAAACGTCAAGGAAAAGAAAGAGGCAGCCCAACTGGAGGGCGATTAGAGGTCTTGGAGTCATGTCATGGTGAGACGAGCAGTGGGTGGTAGGATATACTCTGTATCTGGGTCCACAGCCGATTTATCTGTGGAGTATTGATGGGACAGAGCATCAGATTTGCCATTTTTCGACCCTGGTTGGTAGGTTAAGGAGAATCAGAACCTGCTGAAAATCATGGCCAGCATTGCTGGTCAAGGTTTCAATATTTTCACTCCCTTCAGGTCTTTTACTTTTTTTGTGGTTCGTCAAAACCTCAAATGAGTATTCTGCTTCCTCCAGCCAGTGCCTCTATTCATCAATTGCAAGTTTTACCATTAGTAGTTCTCTGTCCCTGATGTTGTAGTTCTTTTCTGAAGAGGTCAGTCTTCTGAAGTAAAAGGCACAGGGATGTAACTGGGAGTCCTCTGGTTGAAGTTGGGACAAGATGGCTCCCACCCCAGAGTCCGAGGCATCTACCTCCACAACAAAAGGTAAGCGTGGATTAGTCATTCTTAGGATGAATGCAGAGGTAAAACATTGTTTAAGTTCTTGTAAAGTCTTGTAACTATACTGGTAGATGAACTGGCAGTAAAACCAAAAGATCACTGCTTGCAATCTTGTGGTTGAGGCCAGTCTTTGACTCAGAGCTCCCATTAGCATGTGGCCTTTAGGGGTTTCCCACACTTTTTTTGTGCCTCCTGCATTAAACTTTGAGGAGGGGACTTTCTCACAAAAAATCAAGTGTCAACATCTAGTCACAGTGCAAATCAAATTTTACTTTTCACATTTTCACAGATGCCCAAGAAACGTCTAAAAATCCCTGTAAGTAAACCATCGTTGTGTAGCCCATTTTATGCACTTAATTATTGTAAGAAATGTTAATGTGTATGCTTTAGTCACAATGCCCTTTTGCTGTATTTTTCCATTTTATCAGGAGGATGCTGTGTGCGCGCGAAGCTGACCTTGTTATTGTGCTCTTCCTCGGAA
>JAQMYF010000005.1:21007690-21027200 GCA_030014195.1 Neosilurus mollespiculum | reverse complement strand
GGTGATATGCTCGTGTCTTCTGGTTCTAGTAAGAACTCTTGCTGCTGCATTCTGGACTAACTGGAGCTTGTTTATGCGGTTCCAGGTCACCTGACTTCCTCTTGGTGCGGGCGGTGATTGTCTGCTCTGCCCTGATTAACTCCACCTGTTCCCCATTTCTGCTCTTGGATAAAAGGCCCACGTTTCCCCTGTCCCTTTGCCAGATTGTCTTGTGTCGTCATAGAGAGCAAGCGTATCTCACAGAGCACTCCGCGATCTAGCCTGCCGTCAATAGAATGGCTTTATAGAATAGAACTGTTCCAAGTTGTCAACTCGAATCCTAATAAAAGGAACCCTTCTAAATATACCTTGTCTTGTCTGTCCTGCATTTGGGTCTGTTATTCTTTGGTGCCTGCGTAACACTCCCTTTGAGACGTGTTAAATATAGATGCAGTTTGTATTGGCAAAATTGCGTTTAGGTTTGATAAATGAAATCGGAAAATATGAATCCTTCCAGTCCATGTTTTGCAGTCTGTTTCAGATTGCTTGTCCGGTTTTCCCATCCTCAGTGTATGTTCAGAGTGCAAATCTGATGTATGCGGCTGGTTTGGCTGCACATTTCCTTCTGAGGGCATTTAAAACTTGATTTTCAGTTGTTTCACCTAAATCAGTGCCTGAGAGTGAAATATGTTCCAGTTCTACAGCACTTTTTTTCCATTTCACTAGCATCTGATCTGATACTGAATCCATATTCTCCAGACTTCTTCTGTTCGAGTGGGAATTACGAGAATTACGAGTTTTATAGAGTATCATTATATAAATATATAAATGTCTTTTCACTCTTCTGATGGTGAACTGTTTTCTTTTTTTATGTAGAATATATATACAATATAAATATACCAGTAAACTATCTTGACACTGGGACTTTAAGACTTTCTGTGCATATCTGAGACTTTTGACATGCAATTTACACTAATCAGGAGCCAAACCCAAACAGGATAGTACATTGTAAAGTTGCCTCTTAAATGATTATCTAAAGTCTTAACATGTGAAAATTGTCTGCCAAGAGAATATACTGTTTCCAATGCCCACAGGAATTTTTGTGTACATCTGTTCATTAACTGGTGTTTTTATAGGGCCATGTTTGATAGAAGAATAGAAGACATGATTTTCTTGGCCTTCATCCTGGAATTTTTCCACCAGACTGCAAGACTGCTTGGATCATCATCAATCAGTGAACACAGAAAATTAATCAAGGTGTAGAAGCAGACATGTAGAAAGTGTCAATCATTGAGAAAAAAACTTGTGGAAATGCTTATACCATTTAAAGGTACCCTAATACCTAGCAGGCATATCAAATAAATATGAAATACAGTGTTATCTCTTGGAAATAAACTGGAATCAGTCACAATGAATTTCTGAAATCAGTTGCTTACTCCTGCACATAAATGCCAATGTCCCCTGCAACAGACAGTAGATAAAATTGTTTATTTCTCTTGAAATCATATGCCTTCTTTGGTTTCTTAACACTTGATTTCAGATTTTTCCATTTTCTACAAAAAAGGTGTTGCACTGCCCAGTTATTGTGCATGCATAATATAGTTCCTTTGCTCACACGGTCTTGTTATTGTTATTATAAATGACACAGAACCAAAGCAAGATGTAAAACCGGTAAATGAGCAATACGAAGCCTGTGAGCTGGGATGGTTTTGCCAGGAAACCTTTGTATTCAGTCAAAATGATCTAATAATGAAAGAAAAAACACATCGATTATTTACTAGTGAATGGGCACCTTTTAAATCTCAACATTAATGATTAAAATTACATTAAAGATTTGCTTAAGAAATGGTATGCATCTAAAATTTGAAAGGAATGATGGAAATCTGTTCTTTCAACATAGTACTAACATAGCATACTGCTGCAATATGTTTTGTAGTATGATAATCTGTAACTTGCTGTTACACTTTAAGCTGGTGACCCAGTGACATCAACAATCTTTTTGGCTATTCTTTCTTTCTTCTTTTGGGTTGTACTACCACTTCTTTCAGTTGTTGTTTGTTTTGGGCAATGTGTCTCCCTTCAGACTCTTCTACAGGGGGTGAAAAGCATGCTTAAATGAGTTAGGGTCCAGTGATTGACGACCAAAACTTCCACTTTCCCTCTTGTTAAGTCCTTTGTTGTGTTTTAGATCATTGTGTTGCTGCATGATGATGTTCCTACCAATAAGATTGGATGAATTTCTCTATAAACTGGATGACAGAATTTTATTTATTCATCTATTTTTTACTTTCTAAATTTATTCTGCTGCTATATTCACAAGTTACATCAATACATATTAGTGAGCCTGTTCAAGAAGCAGAAATGCAAACCCATGAAATGACATTCACGTAGTGTATTGGATCATAAGCAGATCCTTTCTTTTTCTATATCAGAATCAGAATCACCATGATTGGTCAAGTATGTTTGACTCCGGTTTAACTTCACTTACTCTACAGAAAACATTTAAGTCGGCTTATACAAAGATGAAGGCAAATTACACACACACACACACACACACACACACACACACACACACATATATATATATATATAGTTGTTATGATAACCACCCGGAGACAAGAAGGATAAACTTTACACAAGTTTATTGTGACTCAATGACTAGAGCCACACTCACACAAAAACTAACTACACAGAGGCGGAAAAGAAACCTGCCACGAGGGGTGAACATACACCAACAAATACAAACTGATAAGGAAATGAAACCAGCCACGAGGGGCAAACATAATCCGACAAACACAAACTTACTGAGACAACGGGGAGGAAGATAGGATCCGGGAGGAAGAGGACGGGAACAGGACGAGGAGATAGCGAGGAAGTTGAGGTGAGTCCAAAGCGCTAGCTGGAGTGGCGGTGAAAACACCTTTACTACCAACGAGGCTAGACACTGAAGTGTGTCTAGAGGGGGCTTTTATGGAGGAGGTGATGAGTTCCGGAAATGAGGTGAAGGTGCTGATGATTAGAATTCGGGGGAGTGTGCTCGCGGTGTGTGAGAGTCGGGGAGAGAGTTGGCTACGGACGTAACAGTACCCCCCCCCCCCCAGGAGCCGTTCCGGGGTTCCGGGGGTGTCTGCGCCGTGGGCGTCCCCTGGGACGAGGTGCTGGTCGACTGGGGTGCTGACGATGGAACTCCTCCAGTAGGCTGGGGTCCAGGATGTCTGTACGGGGTACCCAAAATCGTTCCTCTGGGCCGTATCCTTCCCAGTCGACCAGATATTCAATCTTCCCACGGCGTCTGCGGGAATTCAGGTAACCCCGGACGGCATGAATGGAGTCTTCTTCCACTGCCAGCGGTGGAGGGGGTTCTGTAGCCTCGCCCGACTCTTTGGATGGAGAGATCAGTGGTAAGTGATATGGCTTTAGAAGGGAGACATGGAACACAGGATGTATTCTGTAGGTGAGAGGGAGTTTCAATTTGTATGTTACCGGGTTTATTTGTGCAATTATTTCGAAAGGACCAAGAAAACAAGGACTTAGCTTTTATTTGCGTCCTGGAGTCGGATGTTCTGTGCTGAGAGCCACACTTTTTGCCCCAATCTGGTAACGAGGCCGGTCTGAGCATCGTCTGTCTGCAGTGGAAGACCCACGTCGGACGGCGTGTTGGAGGTGACGATCAGCCTCGCTCCAGACCTGTTCGCTCCTCTGGAACCATTGGTCCACTGCTGGGACGTCAGTAGGCTCACTATTCCATGGAAAAAGTGGGGGTTGTTGGTTTTCGTATGCACTGAAAAGGGGTCAGTCCGGTGGATGATTGACGCAGAGAGTTCTGTGCGTACTTGGCCCATGGGAGGAACTGGCTCCAGGTGGTATGGTGATGGTTGCAGAAAGTCCGTAAAAAACACCCTATGTCCTGGATCTTTTGTTCTGTTCGTTTGGGGGTGATATCCAGAAGATAATATGACCGTTACCCCCAATAGTTTAAAAAAGGTCTTCCAGAACCTTGACGTGAATTGTGGGCCTCTGTCTGTTACCACGTCTTCCGGTAGCCCACAGTTGCGGAAAACGTGCTCGAATAGGGTCCTGGCTGTCTCTGCTGCCGTTGGAAGGGCCTTGAGGGGGATTAGCTTGCATGCCTTAGAAAACCGGTACACTACTACTACTATGCATGTGTTCTCCTCTGAGGGTGGTCCATGGACGTTGAGGTACGGGCAACGGGAGGAGCTTCCCTGTGGGGAGGTGGCAGGGTGTCTTGGACCTCTTGCACACCTCACATCTGGCTATGAACCTCTTGGTTAGGGTGGCCATCCCAGGCCACCAATAACGCTTCTGGAGGAGAGCGAGAGTAGCTCCGATCCCAGGATGACCCGTGCCGGGGTTGGCATGTACTGCCTCTAGTAGGGGGACTCAGAGGCTCCTGGGTACATATTGACACCCTGGGGGTGTTTCTGGTGGAGCCGGGTCAGATTCCAGGGCGGCTTGGATCTGTTCATCTAGGTCCCACTGCATTGATGAACACTTTGGGAGGGAGAATTGCGGTGGGTGTGTCCGATACCTCGTCTGGGTCATGAATGCGGCATCTGCCTTGGTATTCAACGATCCCGGGCTGTACTTGATTGAAAAATTGAACCTGGTGAAGAACAATGCCCATCGGGCCTGGCGGGGGTTCCGCCGTTTGGTGTCCTTCAGGTAGCAAAGGTTCTTGTGGTCTGTGAGCACTTGGAAGGGGTGTTGCGCCCCCTCTAGCCAGTGACGCCACTCCACCAACGCAAGCTTGATTGCAAGCAGTTCGCGATTCCCTACATCATAATTATGCTCCGCAGGGCTCAACTTGCATGAGAAGAAGGCGCATGGTCTTGGTCGGTTTATCCCTTCCTGGCGTTGGGAGAGAATGGCTCCTATGCCGCTGGTTAACGCGTCTACTTCCACTATAAACGGCTTTGAGGGGTCAGGATGCGTGAGTACCGGGGCCGAGAGGAATGCGTCTTTGAGGCGTCGGAAGGCCTGCTTGGCTATGTCGGTCCAGATGAGGGTCTTGGGCTTTCCACGCAGGAGCGTGGTCAGTGGGGCAGTCAAGCTACTAAAGTCCTTAATGAATCTGCGGTAGAAGTTCGCAAAACCCAGAAACCGCTGTAGAGCTTTCACCGTCTCGGGTTCGGGCCAGGTTTGGATGACCCTGACCTTTTCTTCTCCCATTCGGACCCTGTGGGATGATATTACGTAGCCCAAAAAGGAGACAGTTGTTTGATGAAAAACGCATTTCTCGGCCTTCAGGAATAGATGATGTTGTCGTAGACGTTGGAGCACCTTGGTCACTTGTTGGATGTGGGTGCTAATGTCTGGAGAGTAAATGAGGATATCGTCAATGTAGATGATAACATAGCGGTCCAGCATGTCCCGAAAGATCTCGTTTATGAACCCCTGGAAGACCGACGGGGCGTTAGCTAACGCATATGGCATAACCAAGTATTCGTAATGTCCACTCGGTGTAATGAACGCTTTCTTCCATTCATCTCCAGATCAAATCCTGACCAGGTTGTAGGCACTACGGAGGTCCAGCTTGGTGAACACGTGTGCCCCACAGAGTTGTTCAAGGGCTGTGGGAACCAGTGGTAATGTATGCCTGAATTTGACAATAACTTGGTTCAGAGCATGGTAGTCTATACAAGGCCGTAAGCCTGCATCCTTCTTGGCCACAAAGAAAAAACTGGAAGCTGCTGGTGATGTAGATGGATGAATATAGCCTTGTTGCAGGGCCTCTGGTATGTGTTCCTCCATTGCTCGCCGTTCTGGTAGCGAGAGAGGGTACACTCGCCCTTTAGGGACCGAAGCGCCAGGCACCAGTTCGATGGCGTAGTCCCAGGGCCTGTGAGGCGGCAGTTCGGCGGCGAGCCCTGGATTGAACACGTCGTGAAAGGCAGAGTACTCCTCCGGGATCGAGATCTCCTCTGGGAACCTCTCTACGGAGGTTGTAGCAATGCCGATATGTTTCTGATGAGGTTTTTGGGGTAGCTGCGGGAAGCATTGTGGGAAGCATCCTTCTCCCCACTTCAGGATTTCCCCGGTGATCCAGGAGATTGTCGGTGAGTGGAGCATGAGCCAGGGCAGACCAAGGATGATATCAGCGTGAGATTTTATGAGGACTAGGAAAGAGCAGCTCTCTCGGTGAAGGAATCCTATTTTCAGGAGCACCGGCCCGGTCTGGAGCTGATGTTCTCGTGGTGTGACGGGTTTCCCGGTTACTGAGCGGATGGTGAAGGGTGTCTGGCAGCGGTGGATCTGGAGCTGGAGCTTCCGACACAGGTCCTCTGAGATGAAGTTGCCCCTGGCGCCTGAGTCGATGAGCGCTGTGACTGTGAGAGACCACACGGGCGTAGTGATTACTACTGAAGTGGACAGCAGATGGGATTTGAGCACTTCTATATTGCCCTGACTCACTGACTGACGAGGAGGTCGAATGGGGCAATTTGACAAGACATGTCCCGCTTGACCACAGTAAATACAAAGTCCCTCCTGAATCCGTCTGCGTCGTTCGGCAGGAGTAAGCCGGAGCAAATCTACCTGCATGGGCTCTGAGGGTGGTACGACCAGCAAGAGAGGCACGGGGAGTTGTAACTCGTCAATGCATCCTCTCCGTCGATGAGCGACGCGAATGGCCAGTTGGATGAAACTTTCTAGTCCCATGGAGTCATCGTAGGCGGATAGTTGCAATCAAAGTGCAGGTTCTAAGCCTTGATGGAAGTGCGTGATTAGAGCCGTCTCGTTGCATCTACTGGTTCCGGCGAGGGTCCGGAACTCCAGGTAGTACTCCCTGATATCCATCTGCCCCTGACGCAGCCGGTGTAGCTTCTCCTGAGTGGTGGAGTCTGTGTCCGGGCGGCAGAATACCTCAAGGAAGTGCGCGGTGAATGCGGCGTAGGTGTTTACCATGGCTCCGTTCATCCTCCACTGCCCTTCTGCCCATTGCAATGCCCTTCCGGAGAGTAGGGACATGATATAGGCGACCTTGGCCCCGTTCAGTGGGGAAGTGAGCGGGGTGCATTTCTATCGCTAGCGAACATTGTAGAACGAATCCTTCGCCATTGTCGGTATCTCCAGAGTATCGTGCGGGGTTGATCATGGGACCGTCGGCAGAAGTAGCCATCATAGGCCTCGCAGCAGGTGCTTCCGGAGGGAGGAGTCAAACTTTCTCCACGAGGGATTGAAACACGTCCGGAGAAAAGTGGGCGTGGCCTCCATTTTGTCTCGGTCTAGCCTTTTGTTATAATAACCACCCGGAGATAAGAAGGATAAACTTTACACAAGTTTATTGTGACTCAATGACTATGGCTCGGAGAGCCACACTCACACAAAAACTAACTACACAGAGGCAGAAAAGAAACCTGCCACGAGGGGCGAACATAAACCAACAAACACAAACTTACTGAGACAACGGGGAGGAAGATAGGATCCGGGAGGAGGAGGACGGGAACAGGATGAGGAGATAGCGAGGAAGTTGAGGTGAGTCCAAAGCGCTAGCTGGAGTGGCGGTGAAAACACCTTTACTACCAACGAGGCTAGACACTGAAGTGTGTCTAGCGGGGGCTTTTATGGAGGAGGTGATGAGTTCCGGAAATAAGGTGCAGGTGCTGATGATTAGAATTCGGGGGAGTGTGCTCATGGTGTGTGAGAGTCGGGGAGAGAGTTGGCTACGGACGTAACAATAGTGAAATAATATAATATTGTAGTGCATAATAGTATATTTAAGAAATTGTCATTGACATTGACATATTTTGGCCTTTCCAACACTTAGTAGAGGTTTTCCTACATTTTGGTAGAGAGTAATCTTGATTTTAGAAATTTTGTGGCTAATCTCCATTTGTTTATAGATTTTAATCTGGTCTTCTGATTTATGCTTTTGATGAGTGGCTTTCATCTTGTTGTATGGCCATTATATTTATGTCCTTAAAGTCTTCTTTGAATGGTGTACTGTGTTGCCTTCACCTGGCAATGTGGAGTTTGTTGGTGAATTCACTGGTCGTTTTTGGTTTGTTTTTATTTTTATTTTTATATTGTTTATGCCCAGTGCTTGTCCACTGGGTTTGATTGATTTTCCCTCTCTTTTTTAATTTTTAAATGGTATGCTTTTCTCCTATAGGCAGCTCTCTGTTTTTCATGTGTGTTCTTTTTAACAACAAATGCAGGCATCACAGGAAAAACCAAGATCTCAAACCAAATAGACATTCAGAGCTATTAATTGTTTAATCAAACAGGGCACACGTGGGCAACAAGAAACACCATGTCCAATGTGTTCCATTTTTTTTTTTTTATTATCACTTTAAAAACATGTGAGTTCTAAATGAACACATTTAAAACAGATGTGATCTGAAAGAGCTCTGGTAAAAGGAAGCTCTATTTTAAGACACGTGAAATTACCTAGTCCTTTAGGGGCACCAGCAGCACTAGTTAGGTGTATCCCAGTACGCCGGACATAGCAGGTTATCTTAGCAGGTTCTCTAAGATAGTTATAGATGGAGTTAATGATATACGCCTTCATCAGTCAGAGGTTACTAAGAATAACTTTATAGAGGTGTGGAAATTAGCGAAGGCAATGTCCAATGCTGTAAGATGCTCTGGCTCCATCCCGAAATGGAGTGGTGATGTAGCTCATTGAAGGCTATGGTCGCTGAACTGCTGGATGTCCAAGTGGTGTTCCGAAAACAAAGTGGGCTTTATAGATAATTGCAGTACTTTTGAGGGTAAACCTGGCCTGTATACATCCTGCTTGGGAAGGTGCCGCTCTCATTTCTTGCAGCATAACACATAGTCTAAGAACAGGACTTGTCAGTCAGCAACTATCCAGAGCCAAGGCCAGAGAGCAGACAAACAGGCTAATCTGAGTGTCTGCTAGCTGCACAGAGTCACTCAAGGTCAAGTTCAATGCTGTAGAAACTGTATCTGTTCCCTGAACTAAACAAAAATGTAAACCCACTCAGAGACTTTGTTTTAGTAATCTTATTAACATAAATTTAAATCATACTGAATCTACAGCCAGCACCTTTGATCTAACAATAGGATTGTTAAATGTTAGATCTCTTACATCTAAAGTGCTCATTGTTAATGAAATCATTACTGATTACTGATGAGTTTAGTGTAATGTGTTTAACAGAAACATGGATAAAACCCAATGAGTATGTAGCATTAAATGAAGCAAGTCCCCCCGGATACAGTTATATACACCAACCTCGTCCAACTGGCAGAGGATACTCTTTATACTGATAACCTAGGCCTTATATCAACTAGACCTAGATATCAATTTAATGCATTTGAAATTCTATACACTAACATAACTTACGCTCCCGGAAAAAAATATGCCCACGCAGCTGATTCCTTTAATTATTATTTACAGACCCCCAGGACCAATTTAATATTGCTGCAGAATTAATTAGGAATAAGACCATAAATAAAATGTGTAGACCATCAACTTATAGCAGTGATGGCTTCATGATCTTTTTTAATGTTTAAATTGAAAATATCAGGAAAAAAATGGATTCCCTAAACTTAAGGTCAGATATGTCAGTAATTAAAACGGTAAATAATAATATACCGCTATCAGATCAGCGACTAGAGTGTTTAGCCCCATTCAAGAGATAGAAATAATCTCATTAATTTCCTCATTTAAATCATCAATCTGTGTGCTAGATCCAGTACCTACATGTTTCTTTAAACAGGTACTACCAGAAGTAATCAACCCTTTACTAAATCTAATTAATTCTTCCCTTAGCATCCTTTATCCATAAATCCTTTAAACTAGCAGTTATCAAACCTCTGATCAAAAAACCTGACCTTGACCCATATCAGCTGTCCAATTATAGACCAATATCAAACCTCCCTTTTATCTCCAAGAAAAAGCTGTAGCAAAGTAGTTATGTTCATATCTTTGTAGGAATAACAATCATGAAATGTATCAGTCAGGATTTAGGCCTCATCATAGTACAGAGACAGCACTCATTAAGGTGGTAAATGATTTACTGCTGGCCTCTGACCACAGCTGTGTCTCCCTGCATGTATTACTTGAGCTTAGTGCAGCCTTTGACACTATTGATCATACGATTCTCCTTGACAGATTAGAAAATGTTGTTTGAACGGCCCTCTCCTGGTTTAAATTTTATTTAACTGACCGTTACCAGTTTGTAGATGTAAATGGTGATTGCTCTATTCATTCTAATGTTAAGTTTGGTGTTCCACAAGGTTCGGCTTTTTTCTCTATACATGCTCCCTTTGAGTAATATTATCCATGAACATGGTATTATCTTTCACTGTTATGCTGATGATACAAAGTTATACATTTCAGCAAAGCCTGATGAGAGACACCAGCTTAATAAAGTTGAGAATCGTGTAAAGGACATTAGACACTGGATGCTTACTAACTTCCTCTTACTAAACTCTGATAAGACAGAAGAACTTGTGCTCGGATCACAGGCAGCTGCAAATAAGGTTTCTGATTATGTAGTAAGTTTGGATGGTGTTTCAGTTTCATCATGTGTAGCAGTAAAGGACCTTGGAGTGGTTATTGATCCTGGTCTTTCATTTGAAGCTCATGTAGATAATATTACTCAGGTAGCCTTCTTTCATCTCAGAAATATTGCTAAAATAAGAAATATGATGTCACTGCATGATGCAGAAAACCTTGTTCTTACTTTTATTACCTCGAGATTAGATTATTGTAATGTGTTACTGTCTGGATGTTCTAATAGGTGCATAAACAAGCTCCAGTTCATCCAGAATGCAGCAGCAAGAGTTCTTACTAGAACCAGAAGATACAAGCATATCACCCCCATCATATTTACACTGCACTGTCTCCCACGTAAATTTCGAATCGAATATAAACTGTTACTTTTAACCTATAAAGCAATTAATGGTCTTGCACCATACAAAGCCCCACAATTATGGAATAACCTTCCAGTTAAAGTTTTTAAGACTAGACTGCAAACTTACTTGTTTAGGCAAGCATTTTTTAATAGCCTTTTATTAGGTAAAGGAGCAGATCTGGGAGTTCTCAGGCATAGAGAGTTCTGGTAAACTGTGATGTTGGGATGCTGTTGCTCTTTGTCCATGCATCTCTGACACCACTTTTGGTCAGTAATCTCCTGATGGTGGACTCGAGAAAATTAACATTAGCTAATGTGAGAAAGGACTTTAGTTGCTTATGATCTTTTTTAGTCAACCACTCCTTGAGAGGGCAACTATGGTTTTGAATGTCCTTCATCGATCTGGTAGAAACTCTTCAGAGACTGTTTTACAACCTTTACCAGCCTGATTAACAACACTTTTTCTGAGGTACTTACAAATCTTCTTTGTGCCATGATTTAATTCCACAAACGTGTTGTGACAGTCAGATTTTGACAGATCCCTGTTCTTTAAAGGTTAGTTATTACACATTTTTTTTTATATTATTATACATATTATTACAGTTTCAGACATTTATTTTATACATGTATTTTTTATTTTTTTCATTTCAGACAACACTCACTCACACTCATTTGCTGAACCGCTTAATCCTATTAGGGTCACTGGGAGGCTGGTGCCTATCTCAGCTGACACTGATTCAAGGCATGGTACACCCTAAACAGCTCATAAGACCATCGCAGGGCCAACATACACAAACACACACACATCCACACCCAGGGGCAATTTGGAATAATTAGCCAAATGTGCATATTTTTGTACTGTGGAAAGAAACCGGAGTACCTGGAGGAAACCCACAAAAGCACGGGCAGAAACGGCAAACTCCACACTGAAATGCCTGAGTGCGGGACTTAAACCCAGGACCTTCTTGCTGTGAGGCAGATGTACTGACCACTACACCACTGTGCTGTACATTTTTGGACAACATTGGAGCAATATAATAAGTATGATTCCTAATCCAAAAAACGTCTTTAGGAATCTTCCACTTGAAACACTGATTTTGAGAGTGTGAACTAGACGGCTTCTTTGGCTTCCTTCTCTCATATATGATGTTTCTGCTCTCTGTGCCTACTCTGCTCAGATTGGTTACTGGGTGAACTGGGTAGAGATGCTGTATCTGTGACAAGATTTTTATTTTAATTTAATTCTCCAATATATTAATGGGGGGAAAAGGTATGTCCCATGGAAAGTTTTAAAATTTTTTTAACATATTTGAACAAGCAAATATTTACCACCCCTTAATACAGTGCCTGGAATATACTCATCTACACATCTGCATATCCTGTCATTAAATTTGGACATATTTATTGGATAACATCCAATTTTCAAGTCCAGTAACTCTTCCCCTCAAACCTTTTTACTCTCTACTGATGAGTTGACATAGGTCACACAAATTACAGGACACCAAATAACAAGCAGGCATCCATTTATCTGAAAGGACAAAGCAAAGATAGAGGCTTTTTCTCTCATGTTCGGTTTGTGCAGCTGGACAGGGTGCAGTAAAGTTTTTCATCTTGGGTCTCACAGTAAGCTGAGTCTCCGTGTCATGTGAATGTTGTGGGTTGGGGCATAGTATTTTGCAATCTTGTAACCTAAAGGTGGGTCAGTCAGGATGTTCCAGTGGCACCAAACTAAACTCCTAACAAGAGACATTTGAACATACTTGCATCAAATCAAAATCACGGCCTATACCTTTCAATATAAAACTGTGTTACTTCTGATAATACAAATAGCCATAATTTATAGATCTCTCCATTGCCAGGTACAACTGATACTGCTGGAATTGCGCAACAGCAAATGTAACATTGATTCCTTATAAAATCAGCATGCACATACTACTCAGACAAAGCCATATTTTAAATTGCTTGGTTGTAACCATTTAATTTCAGGTGCAACTTGCTGACTTTACAAAACATCATTCAGCAAATCTGTCTTGGCATAAGGACCACGAAGAAGGTACAAAACAATAAAGGTACATTTGTCATTATCAAAATAAACACAAGCACACATATTAAACCAATAGTAATAATAATAAACCAAAAGCACTTCAAAAATATTTTTGATCACTAGCTACATCATAGGTCTATTCAGCATTCTGTCTACAAAATGGTATGAAGTCATATTAATGTATGTTTTTAGCCATTAAAATATACTACAGATTTAATATCCAAGGCACAATATACGGAAAAAATAAACAAAAAGGTTTGAGTAAATACCATTTAGACATTGTCACAAAAGCAGACAGTACAAGGCTCAAGTCAAATAACAATTCACACACATTGCTTTAAGAAATGTACAAAATTTCACTTTAAGGTGACTTGTATTATAATGCAGGATCAGAAAGAGTATCATGACCATCAAAACACCAAGTTTTCTCTCTGTTGAAACATTTCAGACACAAAAGTTTGAATATTGTACATAAAAATTATAGTTCCACACACACACACACACACACATTCAAAACATCCAACAAATTAAACAAACCCATGCTATATTATTTTTTCTTATTTAATTTAGTCCAGGAGAACATGCAGATACCACAGAATGCAAGTTGATACAGAAGGCAAAAGTGTATCATGGAAAATCACTATGAATGCTTAGAAAGGTGCATCACTTAAACACAACAGCCATGTTGAGATGGAGGAAGCAAGATTTTAATGAATGTGTTTTATCAGTATACTGACTCGAGATGAAGTGATGACACCAAACACCACATCCTATATAGTGATATACAGTTTATTTTTGCTGTATTTCTGTTTAATGAACTGCAATGCAGAAAAGAACTGGAACTGGGGTTCAAAAACCTTTACAAAATTCACCAAAATAAATTAAATATCTTGAAAATGTGCTAAATCCAATCCTCCTGGTAACTATTTGCCTGCCATAGGCCATCAACTGTTTGACCTTGGCAAATAAAATAAAATAAAATAAAATAATCACATTCTTTAGCTATATTTGGAAACATGGGTCTCTTCTAAAAGCTGGGTATTGCACAATACATTACCAAAAAGTTTGTTTATGAAGAACATCACATTGGAATGGAGCAGCTTTTGGCCAAATGATTGCCTTATGCAACATCAAATATAAGGGTACAAAAGACACACAAGGCTGTGTGTATTTGCTAATGACCAAACTGAGCCAGTGCTACATACATATTTCTCAATTTTTTCATGCCATATTTTACCAATTTTACTGGTAAGATATTAAGAATCCCCACTTATGGCGAGAAAGAAATTTCACTGATCATCTTGAGAAGTAGAATTGAAAAAGATATAGCCAATGAGGAATCATCTCGTTGTTCCAGCTTCTTGAATGCATTGAAATTCTTAGGAAAACTGCTTAACCAATGGTGTCTAGGTGGAGGCACAGCTGTCCAAATCTAGCAGCATAATACACAGTAGAAAGTAAATTAGAGGCTTGGTGGGGTTGGTGGTTGACTGTTAACTTCTCTTTTCCTTAGCCCAAATACAGTGCAGCCCTCCAACTGCCTACTTAAACATCAACAAATTCTGACAAATTACTCCATTGGATAATGGGACACAACCAGCAAAGGTCCTTTAAATCTAAACTTATTTTATCAAATCACACTACACTTTACATCATACTGGACTTCTGGTGCAGAAGAATGAAGTAGCAGTCTTTCACATTTCAGCTTGTTATCCTCAGAATTGCAGGATGTGGGCCAAGAAGAGCAGTGTGCTACAGTTAAGGCGCTCTGCATTATGAGACTATACAAACTGCTTTAAAGGGGAAAAAAAGGAGGAAAACAACAACTACAAGAATAATAATCTTTGAGGAACAACTTTCCCCACACACTGTCCAACATGATCCAACCTGACTGCATAAGGCAAAGGTGTAATCATCTCACAGCTTTTACTCAAACACAAAATCCTTTGACATATGGCCTCACAGAGGGTCATGATTTGGATGATAAAGCTTCAGGGAAAAAAATCAATTACAGAACAGACTGTCTAAACATTTCAAGTTTACAATATATGAATTTTAGAATAAACAACTTTTTGAATACTACCACGACATATAACTTTATCTTCCTATACAAATCAAATTAAAATAATAACATTCCTATGCAGAACTGTTCACGACTACATATGAAGCTTTTAAAAAGTCAACTATAACAAGTATTCCAACTTGCATTCTCCACCCAGAGTCCAGTGTTCACTTTATTTTGTTTGCATTATACCGATTCAGGCAACACGGAAAAAAAAATAATAAATCACAAATTCCAACATAATTAAATGGAATGTTTCTCATTCGATTGTAATCGACATAAGTGCTTTCTTTTGGTTCTGTTCCTCACCCTCTTTCTCCTTTTCCTCTTTCTCCAGCTCTGGTAAAGATGTAACAGGTAGGGTATTTTTTGCCTCCTCCCCTGCTGTTCCCTCTTCATTCCCATGGGCTGCTCTAGAACCTGGTGAATTTTGGGCCATGGAGGCAGAGGGTCGAGAGTCATAGTTCATGGTTGATGAAACTTGGGAGATAACAGGAGTTTGTACTGAGGAAGAAGAAGAGGAGGAGGTGGCGGTGACATCGAAGGCTTGCTCTGTCATATCAAAATGGGCCAGGTTCTCCTCATCTTCCTCCTGCATGTGGCTCAAGTAGTCTGGGAGGAGGAACTCACTGGGGAAACAAAGCACAGAAGGTTAAACACAGTCATGTGACATTTTGCTTTATATGAAAAATGTAGGTGATCAGGTAACAGTAAACATTCATTAAGCACCTTCATCACCTGTCAGGCGATGAAAGAAGGGTTCATATTGGCACAGTTTACCCAAAATAATTGATGATCCACACTATAGGTTCTCAACGTTGGGACTGCCTGATAAGCAAATGTGGTCTGAGCCCACTTCTTTTCTTTTTGCTATACACTGAAGACATTTGGGTTTGAGAATAAAATATGAATATAAGACAATTTATTAGAATTTCATCTTTCATCTCCTAATATTTAACATCTAATCGTCATTGCATTGTTTCAACAAATTTAAGCAGCATAACATTTACTTATACCCAGAGTTGGACTCTTAAACTGAATTCTCCAGCACATCCCAAAGACCTTTAATAGGGTTAAGGTCAGGACTCTGAGGAGCCAATACATATATGTGATAATTATTCCTCATGCTCCCTGAACTTTCACTACTTGATACCCCATTTTATACCTGTGCCATCAAGGAAGAAAAAATTCATTGATGTAATAACCTGCTCATTCAGTACATTCAGGTCATCCACTAACTTCATTTTATTGTCACATTAATGTTGCTTAGCCTTGACCTGACCAAGTGGAGCAACAATGTCATGGTGATTACATGCTGTGATCAAGACTAAATGCACTCCATGGAAATATCTTAGAGTGTACACACACACACACATACACACACAAGCGCGCACACTATTTTAAACCTTTTTTTTTTTTTAACTCTAATCATGGTACATGAGCTGATGTCCTAGAGGTCAAGTAGCCAATCAGAAATTTACTTTAAGACTATCTTACTCCTTTTTGTTTGCGTGAATGGTTTGTAGGTTGGTTAACACAATCTATCATCTCACATGCATCTTTTGATCTCAAACTCTTCAGTGTATAGTCAAAACAAAACAACCCACCTAACTATTCCAATACGTTCAGAGTAGATGACATTGTGTTTGAATTTCAGCGTAATTACCTATTGAACCTATTTTATCAACACTTTCTGACCAATCAGATGAAAAAACAACGCTATAGTAAAGAACAATACAGTAATTCATGCAATATCAATAAGACTGATTAAGGCACTATAAAATTCTATAGGAGGCATATTAAAATAAATGGAGGGCTCTCCTTAAACTAATCCTTCTTGAAACCCATTCACAAAAGGAAACACTGAAAGGAATGATGGAAGAACTACTGTTAACTAATGTAATGTTCATTACATTTAGATTTTTTGAATCACAATGGAATAGAGGCACCTCAGATCTAATGTTTTAAGAATACAAATCTCCTGGTGCTTGTGTTCCACCTGATTTCAGAGATATACCCACTTTCTGCAGGAACAGTCAATGGGTTTATACAAGGTAGACAATGGCTGGTTCTAGTTATTGCTAGGGAAATGTGCATCCCTACACAAATTGCAACCACACTGTCTGCCAGCAATTGCTCTCTCTTTGGAGGCCTTTGCTTCATATCTTGAAAAAGTGCCAAATTATTGCCTCATTCTTGCAGGCTTGTTCAGCTCATACATTGTTTATTTGTGCTGGATACATAAAGATTGGATAGGGAGAGAATGATGGCGAGAAAAAAATGGGTGATGAAATAGTGGGTGTTTGTAGTTTAGGAACTGAAGTCTCAACATTTCCAGAAAGTTAATGAGGATTCTAGTTCAGGATTGAGATAATGGTACTAACTGAGTGGTCTCTTTTAGGCCACCACTAAGCTTTTAAAAATTGCTTTTTAATACTTGTCTATGCACAGTCTCTCTTTCACACCTTTATATGCAACACCCTTCATCACTGTTTAAATCCAAGTCCTTCAAATATGGTACAGTTTCTGTCTACTCTAATTCTGCCTTTTACAATGACTTCTTTCCAAAAAAAAGCCCATATTTAGGAATGTTTCATAAGCATCATCTGGAAATACAACACAACTCATTATATCAATGTTACAAATTTGATTTTAATCCTGGAACTGTAATTGGATAATTACACTTATAGAGCCCATGCACTGTTATCAACTGAGAGAATACATAATCTTTTGAGATACGCACAAGGCAAGGATAAGTGACTGTAAGAAATTACGATCATCAAAAGGCAAGAGTGTATATCAAATAATTTAGAGATCAAAACAATCAAATGCAAGAACGTGTGCCATGCCATGCCACGGAGTATGAACCAAATCATGAAATCTATGGGCAGCGCTTATCCGCACAACCGATGTAAGCGATTGTAAATTGGTTAAAGAGATTCCTAATGAAACAGCAAAAAGCTATCTCTAACCTAAAAGTGAAAAAGAACAAACCGCTTTTCCACTTCTAATATTGGGACTTCATAAATGCAAAATGAATCTGGTCGAGATTAATTAATCCATTTGTGCATATATATGCACTTATTATAAATTAATGACATGTAGCGCCTTAATTGTTGCCATTTTAAACCCTCATGACTAACTATGCCTGCATTTGTATTTCTGTTCGCACAGACATTTCTAATTACGTTCAGCTCCTCCTCACCTGGTCTGGAAGTAGTTTGCTAGCTCTGATGCCTCATGGTTCAGACTCCTCAGGTGTACGATTAAATTGCCAGAGTTGGTAAACATGGCGCCGCACGTTTTGCACTCGTAAATCCGAGGCTTGCGGATGATGTGGCGGGACACCCTCATGTGGTGCTTATATTCACCGAAGGATGTGAATGTGGCGCTACAGATCTGGCACCGGAAACAGCGTTTACCTTCATGCTTCAGACGGTGCATCTTTAAGGAGTAGGCCCGTGTGAACTTTTTCCCACAGCGGTCACACTGGAATGGCTTAATGCCTGTCAAGTAAAGGAGTGAGCAGTCACAAAAAGTCCACATTTAATATTTCAGTAGTTACCAAACCAAACTTGTGTCTACATTATGCATGTATAGATTGAAGCAGTTCTCCAAATAAAACCACAATACAATAAGAGCCTACAAAGGAGAACAGACGTTGAAAATTCCTAATTTTTGTTATTTATAGATTACATTAAAAAAGTCCCATAGGGATTTGGGGTAAAAAGGACCCGATCTAATTCTGCTCAAAGTAAAATAAGAGCAGAGACTTTTGCACTCACCGGAGTGGATGAGCATGTGCTGCTTAAGGTTCTGGATTCGAGTAAAGCGGACTCCACATGTGGGGCACTGGAATGGACGCTCAGGCCCATTAAGTCCTGGGCGTGTGGAAGGGCTGATGTACAGGTGGTAAGGGTACTGAACATTTTCCAACCTACAGGGCAGTAGAGTACAGAATGAAAGGGGGGATTAGAAAGAAGAAAGAAAACAAGACACCAAAGAAATGAGGACTCATAAAATCAAGAGACACAATGGGCCACATGAAAGAAACTGTTAGGATTCGGAAAGCCTTTTTTTAGTAAGCCATTAGCCATGCCAGACTGAACAAATGCTTGTATGCCCTGCAAAAGTGTGTAAACAAACATGCAAGAATCATGACTTGCACCTGTGCGAAAGTGTGTGTGCATTCCTAAGAATTGAAGATGTGCATCGGTCACATCCTACAGGTGAAACTCGGAAAATTTTTATATCTTTCAAAAGTTATTTTATTTCAGTAATTCAACTTAAAAGGTGAAACTAATATATTATATTGACTATTATATAGACTCTAAAATGTCCTGGTAGATAGCTGCATTGACTCTGGATTTAATAAAGCACAGTGGACCAAAGTACGGTGGCCGGGAAGTGCAAAACAAAAATACATTTTAAGAAAACAGATATACATTTTCAGAAAACAAACATACATTTTCAGAAAACAAAAATACATTTTCAGGAAACAAATATACATTTTCAGAAAACAAATTTACAAACGACTGCCTTCTTACGGAAAGGGAATGTACCAAATGCCGGAAGTGATGA
>JAQMYF010000005.1:20991768-21007590 GCA_030014195.1 Neosilurus mollespiculum | reverse complement strand
TTCTGAAAATGTATTTTTGTTTTCTGAAAATGTATTTTTGTTTTCTTAAAATGTATATTTGTTTTCTTAAAATGTATATTTGTTCAGTGAAAATGTATTTTTGTTTTCTGAAAATGTATTTTTGTTTTGCACTTCCCGGCCACCGTACCAAAGTCCTCTTTTCTGATGACAGCAAATTTTGCATCTCATTTGGAATCGAAGGTCCCAGAGTCTGGAGGAAGAATGGAGAGGCACACAATTCAAGATGCTTGAAGTCCCGTGTGAAGTTTCCACGGTCTGTGCTGATTTGGGGAGACATGTCATATGCTGGTGTTGGTCCACCGTGTTTTATTAAGTCCAGAGTCAACCCAGCCATCTACCAGGACATTTTAGAACACTTCATGCTTACTTCAGCAGACAAGCTTTATAGAGATGCTAACTTCATTTTCCAGCAGGACTTGGCAACTGCCCACACTGCTCAAAGTACCAAAACCTGGTTCAGTGACCGTGGGATTACTGTGCTGGATTGGCCAGCAAACTCGCCTGACCTGAACTCCATAGAGAATCTATGGGGCATTGGCAAGAGAAAGATGAAAGACATGAGACCGAACAATGCAGAAGAACTGAAGGCTATTGAAGCATCTTGGTCTTCCATAACACCTCAGCAGAGTCACAGGCTGCTAGCATCCATGCCACGCCGCACTGAGGTATTCATGCAAAAGGGGCCCAAACCAAGTACTGAGTACATATACATGATTATACTTTTTCAGATGCCTGACATTTCTGTATTTAAAATCCTTTTTTATCGAATTCATGTAATATTCAAATTTTCTGAGATTTTAGATTTGGGGTTTTCATAAGCTGTAAGCCATAATCATCAAAATTATAACAAATAAAAGCTTGAAATATTTCACTTTGCATGTAATAAGTCTGTATAATATATTAGTTTTACCTTTTAAGTTCAATTACTGAAATTAATGAACTTTTGCAAGATATTCTAATTTTTCGAGTTTCACCTGTAATACCACCACTTAAAGCTATCTGACAGGAATGCCACTGAAACTGAGGGACAAAAAGCTCCAAAACTGAAGTTTTTTCGTCAGTGATCCAAAGAGGGCCAAGGGATCATTTTAAATAGTGTGTACAGTGGAATTGAAGGGCACTTAAAATGAAAGAGTGGCAGCATATAACAAAAGCTGTAAATGCAGTGACACCTGTAGTCACAGATCTGCGCAAGTACATACCACGGAAATCTAAATCACGACAGCAACCTGACATCTGTCTCTCAAGGACACCCAAAGGCTGCAAGGAAACACGCTCTCTTCCCAGAACGTAACGTTCTAAGACTTCCAAAAGTAACCATAACAAACCTGCAAGTGCATACCTCACACTGACCTTATATATAGTAGACTTAAACGTAAGTATTATAATTTAATCTAATGGACAGTGCATAGTGACCGAAAGATTGAAACTCTGGATAAAAGGGGCTGAAAAATTTTTCCTTTGAAGGGTGTCTGGGCTCAGCCTTAGAGATAGGGTGAGGAGCTTGGACATCTGGGGCATCTTGGAATTAGAGCTACTGCTCCTCCACATTGAAAGAAGTCAGCTGAGGTGGTTTGGACATCTGATTAGGATGCCGGAGAGTGTCACTACAGACAGGGATGCCTGGGTTTCCCTGCCAGACGTGTTGCCTCCACGACTCAACCTCGGATAAGCGGAAGAAAATGGATGGATGAATGGATGGATTATACTTTAAGCCGTTTGCAGTCAAAGATGTTAATATCACCATGGCAACCAACCTAACCAATGCTATCCCATTTAACTGATTTGGATACCATAGAAATACATTAAGAATTATAAAATCATAAAATGCATAAAATGTCAAGTAGTTAAGTTTACAAGGTTTTCACTCTCAAAATATAATAGACAAATGAAATATAGACCCACTTAGTAAAACCTAAGGTTAGAATAACAGCAAACTATATACACATAACTAACAACTGGTCTTTACCCCACATAAATCTTGTTGGGCCCTGAATGAAAATTCTAAATACTCAAAGATTGGTGAAGGCCACAAGTTACATAAATTGTTCGTATGTGACATTAACAAATCTGTTAGTATGCGTGGTTCTTGCATGAGCCTTGCATTGAGTACCATTCCATTAAAGATTGACATCCAAAAACATTTGGGATAATTAGTGTTAAAATCACCCACGAATTCCCAGATTATTAGGGGGGATAGGCTGTCCAGGAACCTCAAAAGTCCGGCAATCGCTAATGTCCGGGGTCCCTACTCTTTCCTGGACATTTACCATAATCAGTCTGGCAATCGCCATTATTTAGCAGCAGTCCCGGACGTTTACAACACTTATCCGACACTCAATACACAATTTTGTTTTTCCACTAACTTAAGAAGTGTATAAGCACATTCTTTTATCACATTCATTTTAAATGTGGGTTCCAGCTCGTCGTCACTGTCCTCACTTTCACTTCGCTCTCCCATCTCTGATCTGTTCATCGGACATTATTTCGTGCCCCTGATGCTTCATTTTCGTCCATCCACTCGAACGGGAACGGGCCGGACAGGAGGAAGTTGGAAAATCATGACCGACCTGGACTTCCATCATCGATTCCGAGATTTGTCCAAGCATTTTTCCAGCAATACCAAATAAAGTCCGGCACCGGATTTTGTACAGGAAATCCGGGAAATAGGGGTACGGGAAATCGAGGGTGAAGTGTATACTGTAATTAGATTAGTTATCAAATTTAACCTCCTAACCAAGCAGAGAGATACAGGAAAACTTTAAAGGTCAACAAATTACAACACTGAGAGGTTTCAGACTAACATATAAGTTTACAGCTTCACCAGGCACATCAAATTATCCTCTAAACATTTGTTTTTAATACTTTTTAGAGATTTAGAACTGTACTTTTTTCTCCTCCCTTCTTTTGTTATGACACTTTACTTTTCTCCTAGTGTTTCTACAAAATACAAGAGCCAAGAACTTTCCAGGCAACCAGCCAACTAGCTTCTGGTTCTCTGTCAACAAATCTGGCCAAAGCCTAATAGCCATGACAACACTGCATAAGACACCTCCACTTTTGAACAAGTATTAGATGGAGACTAAAATTATGAACATTGTATCATTTTATGGTGTCTATCCTTTTGCTGTTTTATTTTAAAACAGTTCTCTCGTTCGTTCTCTCTCTCTCTCTCTCTCTCTCTCCGTTTTCTCTATGAGAGAGAGCGAGCACTATGCTTAAGGGCTTTAAAAAATAGACACCATTAAATTATAATTTGTAAAAACTGCAATCTTTCAAAGCATCTGTACCTTTCATCCTCTTCCATGTGGCCTGTGGTGTTTGGGGTGCCCTGGATGGACTGAAGGCCCTCAGTGACCCCCTCATCCATGGAGCCTATAAAAGCATATATCCATTTGTTTTAAATTGTAAGATGCTACAATAAATAAATGCTCTTTTTTAAATTAAGCTTAATGGAATGCCAGGGCACATGCTATTTGAAGGACAATTCAATAACATAGTTCTGGCAAACATAATTAAAACATAACGGTATACTTTACCTGGAAATGTCTCTATCAACCATGCATAACACTGCACATGTAAATACTAAATTTAAATTTATATTATATTTACACTTTTTAATTTTTTTATACATATTCCTCACAGCTTATTTCTTCACTTTATATTTATTTGCCTTAATGGACAACTTTAATGTTTCTTGTTCAGTAAATGAAATTAAACCAGAGTCAAATTCATTTTAAATTTCAAATTATTTTAATTTTAAATAAAAGCTGATTAAGCTGATTCTGATTCTGAAGAGTAGACCTTTACATTGCCATGACATGTTAAGTTGGCCCAATTTATTAAATACAAAATATTGCTCGCACAACTGTGCACAAATCACTAACCCTTCCATTTGACAAGCTGCTGTCTGAAAGAGCGTTTCTGGGAGCTTGCCTTAATAATTTATTAGTAAATAATTAAGCATAACCTTTTTAGCCAATGTTTTGATGTTCCGTTGACAAGTTAACAATTATTTAATATATTAAGTATATGTATGCCAGCGAGCAACCTGTGTGAAGCTCTGTATGTGCCATGGGGATATCTTGTTCGTAAGTAAGACTGAATTTATGTATTTTTATCCACAATTTATCTAATTCTTGACATGATCTTGTGATTTCACTGCTGACTTTTTTACGACTTTTGTCTGCTGTGGCATATAATGAAGACACTTTACTAGAGTCCCCTCCAGATTCTACAATTATGGCTGTAGTCAGGGCAGCCTGCTGTGTTGGTGTAATCTTCATTCTCATAACCAATAAAACAACTTTAGGTGACATGGATATTATGCGGAATAAATGCTTCTGTTCCTGTAAGCTTCAGATGCTTTCTGTGGCTGGATAGCTGGGAATTCACTTCAGATGTAGGAAGCTTGGGTTCATGACTGGGCCCATCATCTTCAGTTTCAATTTCACTATCATGCTGTCACTTGATAATGTGCAGAATGCTTTTGCTATATCCTGACTCTATCTATTTCTTCTAAAAGTCTCAGCTTCTTCTTTTCATTTTATTAGATAGCACTTGGTCATGACTACCAAATGTATCCTTGCAATCTGTTTTATTGATTTCACGAATTATCTTTCTCCTAAATTTTTATCATACTCTAAGCATTTGCAGGCCACATTTGGAAAGGCTTTGTTTAACTCTATCTTTATGTGTTCTAACTTCTCCTGTAAAGGCTGTCCTTTGCTAAGGTCCATTGGGATTGCTCTCGTCTTTCTGTTGTCCTCCCATAACTTTCATATCCTCTCACCCTTTCACTCACAGATCACTGGGATACTTGCTTTGTCATAGAAAGGGAGTAACTTTGAGTAGACAATCCTTGCTGCTACTACTACTACTACTAATAATAATAATAATAATATTGTTATTATTATTGTTGATACAGTTTAATTTATTTGATTGTAATAAAAGAATAAATTTTAAAAATGCATTTAAGAAAAGTTTTTATAGGTATATACTGTTAATTAAGCAGTTCCAAAGAAAACTGGAATTGTCAAAAATCCGTATCAGCAGGTCTTACTTAGGAAAAATGAGAAATGGAAATCAGTCAGGTAAAATGCAACCAATGCATCTCTACTTTTTCATTAATCTCTACCTTATGCCTCCTCTACAGATAGGCAGATGTATTTCACATTAGGTGAACATGATGTTAACATGTAGCTGATGTTAAATTACGAAGAAATGTTTTATATTTTGCACAGTATTTAAATAGTGGGCCCAATAAACACATCCATCTTGCTATGCAAACAGGATGTGCCTCAAAACATCTTTAAACATTGTATGATGTGGCACAAACTTTTCAGGTTATTAGTTATGATAGCTATGATGGCTATGATATGCACATGCCCAGAATGACTCTCTGGTATAGCGCCACCATCTGGAAACAAAAAGAATGCCCTTTCGCCCACCTCTGATACACTGCTCCTCAACAATTCACTGGATACAGGTCAATTCAGGTTTGTTACAGTTATTGGTTATGATGGTTAAAATGATATCCACATACCCATGAAGAATCTCTGGTATAGTGCCATCATCTGGCAACAGAAAGAATGTTTTTTTCATCCACCTGAGATATTTTGTTCCTATAAATATAACTATATTCATGACAGATAGGCTATATTATTTTGTTACCATGGTTATAATGATTCACAGATGCTCAAAAATACCCTTAGCGCCACTATCTGAAAGCAAGAAGGTTGTGTTTCCAATGTTTAAAAGTTTATTACACTGCTACAAGTATCAGATATGCCAGCACTGTATGATGACAATATCATGAGTCATGGAACTAGAAGGGCTTGAGCTCTTATCAATACTTGTAGCTATATTTGTTGGTTGTAGCACAGTTGATCTTTTGTTCTGAGCCTTTATCATCCGTTGCATCAATTTACAATGAGCCTAAAACTAACAGACAAAAAGCGTGCTTGTAAAGACACTTCACTAATTGCTAAAATAAGAATGTCAAACTAATAATGCTCACATTATTACATATCAATTATTTTGTGAAAATAAAAATAATACAATATTACATTGATCAAGTTTGATACAAAAATATAAATAGAAAGCTGTGGAATAGAATAAGTACGGTATATAAAGGGTTGTGCCATTAAAAGGTCTTACCTATGGATGACGACTGAGGGCTAATGAGCAGATCTTCCTGTGTGTGCTCACTGCCTGGCACAGTTTGCTGATCGGTCATTGAGCTGTGTGAGGCACTGACTGGCTGTGATGCCTCCTCATGTGCCTCTTCATCACTTAGCCTCTCTACCTTCACTTGTACATCCTCCTCTTCCTCCTCTACCACAGCTGTTCCACCCACACCCAAAGCCCGAGGACCCTCGCAGGACAGGTATTCCACCAGCGCCCGACTGCCTCCATCTTGTCCAGATGTTGCATTAGACTCCAGCAACCCTTCAGGAAGTTTGGCCTTTTCTGAAGTGAAGCGACGATCTACACCAAATGGATAAGTCCAAGAAAACGCAAGGGAGGGTTCTAGGGTCTGAGCAGAGCTCTCGGGGAAGGAAGATGATGAAGGTGAAGGATTTGGGACTTGTGGTGAGGAGGAGGAGGTTGGTTGTGGGCTGGCAAAGCCTTTACGTTTGCGGCGTGACTCACGGCACACAAGGACAGGACGCTCAGGTGCACTGCATTCTGAAGACACCGGTGAGGGTGAGAGAGCATCTAGTGGAGTCAGAGTGCAAGTTGTGGCACCTTCTGTAGCTTCCTGGGCTCGGTGAAGAGTTGTGTTGCTGGAAGCTGAGGATGAGTTCCACAAAATGCTGGACTTCATAAATTCTGAGCAGGTATTGGCCACTTTAAACATCTGCATATAGCTGGCAGCAGCCAGGACATCAATGATGTTCTCTGTACTGACAGACAGTGTGGATGTATAGGCATATTCCAGCAGTGGTGCAAAGCCTGCTACAGTAACATGGTGTAGGTCAAGAACTGCTTTATTGTCCTCTGCACTGGCCTTATTCTCACTTGGCTTTCCTGCAAGCTTAGCTTTGAGGAAGTCACTGCAGCAAGCCAGCACCACCTTGTGGGCAGAGAATAACTGGCCCTGAACACGGATTGTAACATCGCAGAAGTGGCCCTCACTGCGCAGAGTATTGAGCTTGTCCAACAACTCTTGGCTGTGACTGGGTGAATTATGGGTAAACGTCTTCACTCCCATCTTCATCATTAATAAAGGAACGACTTCCTTGGAGAAAGAAAGAGACTGAATAGAACAGCTGCTAAAATACAACCATCTTCACTAAAAAAGAAACAGTGATCATTTATTGCTAAAAAAGACAATGCCAATTTAATTTGTTTACAACAAAAATATTAGTGTTCAAGAACATTCTAGCCAAGCTTGACCTGACCTGTTGCTTTATGGTTTACCCCAAAACCCAACTATTTTCACATTAAATCCTTCCAAACCTGATTATTTCCAGACTAAAGATGTTATTTTGCATTCATTCTCAGTCAATTGTGCTGTAAAAAATTCACTGACACACAAAACCACATGTTATTCTAGTGTACCTGTTGTTACAGGTAATTAAAATAAATATTTAAGTTAATAAAAATGTGAGGAACCCTAATTTTGGGAGAAAGTAGGCCAAAATTCATTAAAATGAAAAGGTGAAGAGGCTATAAATAGCTTAGGGCAAGATTATAACATGACTCAAACAAACTATATCCAAAGACACAAGATCAGGACACAAAAACAAAGACAGGATCCTGTTAGTTCTGAAAAGCCATCTTATAGTCCAGCCCTAAGAAGTGTGAGGCCTAAAAAACATTATACAGATTACATGACATTACATTAGAGTGATTATTTTGGAACTCATATGAAGCCAAGGGAAAAATCACGGACTCCCTACGGTATGCACTGGAGGACATACACTGTAGACATTCTATAGTTCCATGAAGCACGAATAAACTGTATAATAAAAACTGCTTTATAACACTGCTGCCTGACTCAGTCAAATGAGCAATGGCCAACTTGGACATGCCATAACGCCATCTTTCTCAAAACATAAGCGAAAAACAATCCATACTCACATTGGAATTAGAAGTTTACATTTTACTGTTGAATGTAGCTGGCTTACTGTAGCTGAATTGGGAAATTCTTTTGGAATTCAGTATTTGTGTAGACATGTAACTGCCAATTCCTCTGAGGCAGGGGTATTCTTTCTTACCTGCAAAGCGCCGGCGTGGGTTCAGATTTTCATTACAACCAAGCAGGAGCCACACCTTCCACCTGTTTAAATTAGTTTATCTTCACTTTCAATAAACCTTCAGGTCTGACTCCTGATTGGTTGGAATGAAACCCAGGTACTCACAACTGCCCTTTTGAAAAAAAGGTTCAATACCCCTACTCTATGACAAGGGAATGACTGACTGAAAAAAAAAAAAACCCAGATAAAAGCAGAAAAAAATATGCACATATTAAAAGTGCAATGATATATTTTAAATAACTAAATGTAGTATGTAGATTACACTGACGGTTGTTACTGGTACAAGTCAGATTTGACATATACTCTGTGCTATTTCACTGACATATTTTGCCATTAATGTTTCTTGTTTTTTGATATTGCACCTTGATTGTACACACAGGACTCAACTTGTCTTCATGGCCACTTCCATTCCACTTTGATGTTCTGCACAACTTTACAAGAGAGGCTTACATCAGTTACCAATATCAGTTAATGGTCAATATGCATAAGTATACTATACAGGAATGACATTATCTAAATGGTTTGCTATTTGGGGACTAAAAGACATCATTCCACATGGATAAGGCCTATAAAGAAAATGTTTGTTGACCCTGAAATTATTTTGAGCTTGTGACAGGTAATTTTTATTTATTCATTTAAAAGAAAAGAAAATAGTGTAGGCTTTATATTTAGCTGGATATTAATACTGGCTAACACTGTTGTAGAGTGAGCTGTTTTCCAGAATTGTTAAGCCAAATGTTTGATTTATTATGTAGCATTTACTACCTAATGCAACAATATTATACACCAAAGGATGACTTAATTCCAGTTTTTCCATGTGCACCCAAATTTTTTTATCCACTATGAGCATTTTACAGACATTCTTATTGGGCTAGGTAATGTGTAGTTGTGTAATTAACTACCAAAGCGCAAGGTAATAGCCATATATTATTTGTGTCTGAATGCTGTGTTCCCCTAACCTGACAAAATCGTGCCGACCCAAAAGAACTAAACCAACCGACCTGAGTTTTGTGATCGATCTGATTACTTTTATTCATCGAGGCACCTTTCAGCTGGCTATTTTGTTTACGTGACTTTCACCTACGGAGTCAGCACAAGCACTTCATATTAATTAGTGATTTGCAGAATCAGCCAATAAAAATGCGGTTTAGTGTGCGGCCAGTTGCAACACTATACTCTATTGGCTAACTTTGTTTTGGCCAATGATGTGGAGAATAATTTAGACTGCGTGCCACCCCCTCTCTCGTGTGTAACTGGCTTCAACTTCCGGTCATGGCAAAAAAACCCAGAGGTACTTTGTGTTGTGGATTCGTGTTATTTCTGTGTTGAAATGGTTCGTTCTGGTTGAGTTGTTGACTGTGAAAACTGTGCAGACAGTCTCAAAGGAATATCTTTTCACCAGTCAGTGTTTTTTTATTCTTTGTTAATCCGTAGTCATGCTGATATTTATGGATAATTGCATAGCATTACAGGCACAGGCACTTGATACTATAGACTACAGCCAGCTTAAGGAAGTACAGACTGATCTGCACAACACAGTGTAGGGTGTAGTAAGCCAAGGTCTGCACTGACAAGATTCTACAAGGGCTACCAGAGCAGAAACTGTCTGAAAATTTGCTTCATTTTAAATGATACCACCAAGATTGTGCTCGTAGCAAGAAAATAAAGCATATATGCATATATAACTTAAAAAGTTTCTGTAACCCTAAGGATTTAAGATTATAACTAATAAAATAACAGCAAATTTCATGCATGATTTTTGACCTTTTTGGGACAGGTTGCTCGAGAATACTGAAATTTCTCATATCACCTTTCTTGATCAGCCTCTGAAATAAAAGACTTTAACAGTGTCTGATTTCAAAGACTGATCAAAAAGGTGATTTGGGCAATTTGTTGAAAAGATTAGGTGTGATGAATGGAGCAGTGGTTCCGCAGTAAATAAAGCTCTGTGTTACTGCTATACAAGTCAGGGGTTCAAACCCCAGTACCACCATGCTGCCACTGTTGGGCCCTAGAGAACGGTCCTTAACCCTTTGTTGTATATATTAAAAAAAAAGAAAAATATATGCACCAAATGTGATTTATGTTTCTTTCATAGCATTAAAACTTCATTTTTTGTAATGAACTTGGACTGTAGGGTACATTTTCCACACACATATTGGGTGGTTGAGTGCCACATTGCACCCAGTGTGTACTCTGTGTGAACATCTGGCACACACTTTTATTTCAGAGTTTTGTGTCGTATCCGGTGTGTGAAATCCCATCAATGAACTGCCGGCTCCTTTAAAGTGAATTGAAAGGCAAGCCTTTCAATCTCTCCTGTTACACATGAACACACCTTCATTGTAGAAGGCAAAAAAATTATTAATTACAGCTCCTGGCAAAAAGTATGAAATTACCACTCTTGGAAGATGTTCATTCAATTGTTTAATTGTGTAGGGGAAAAAAACTATCATAGACATGCCACAAAACTCTTCTAACATTTCAACCTTCTACCTTTATGAAACACTTACAAAATTAAAAAAGAAAGAAAATTGTAGTCAATTCAAACTGTTTTTCAGGTCAAACAGAGGGAAAAAAATATGGAATCACCCAATTCTGAGGAATATTACGGGTTCACCAAACAAAAACACCACTAATAATTTGTTGCACCACCTCTGGCTTTTATAACAGCTTGAATTCTCTGAGGCCTGGATTTAACTATTGACAAACAGTATTCTTCATCAATCCAGCTCCAACTTTCTCTTATTGCAGTTGCCAGACCAGCTTTGCAGGTTGGAGCCTCGTCATGGACCATTTTCTTCAATTTCCACCATAGATTTTCACCTGGATTGATGTCCGGACTATTTGCAGGCCATGCCATTGACATTATATGTCTTGAAGGAAAGTTTTCACAGCTTTGGTCCTATGGCACGATGCATTATCGTCCTCAGAAATGTCATTACCAAACATCCTTCAATTGATGGAATAAGAAAAGTGTCCAAAATCTCAATATCAACTTGTGCATATTTTGAGGATGTAATGACTGTCATCTCTCCCGTACCTTTACCTGACATACAACCCCATATTATTAATGATTGTGGAAATCTGCATGTTTTCTTCAGTCAGTTGTCTTTATAACAAAAGTTCCAAACAAAAACAAAAGCTCCAGCATCATCACCCTGCCCGATGGAGATTCGTGATTCATCACTGAACCTCACTCTCATCCAGTCATCCACAGTCCATGATTGCTTTTCTTTAACCCACTGAAACATTGTTTTTTTTCTGTTTAGATGTTAATGATGGTTTTCGTTTGGCTTTTCTGGATGTAAACCCCATTTCTTTTAGGCGATTTCTTACAGTTCGCTCACAGATATTGACTCCACTTTCTGCCCGTTTGCTCGTCATTTGTTTTGTTGTGCATTTTGTGTTTTCAAGGCATATTGTTTTAAGTTTTCTATCTTGATGCTTTGATGTCTTTCTTGGTCTACCAGTACGCTTCCCTTTTACAACCTTCCTATCTGATTGGTACTTGGTCCAGATTTTAGACACAGCTGACTGGGAACAACCAACATCTTTTACAACATCCCATGAAGATTTACCTTCTTCAAGAAGTGTTATAATCCTCTCCTTTGTTTCAACTGACATCTCTCGTGTTGGAGCCATGATTTATGTCAATCAGCTTGTTTCAACAACTCACTAAGGTGTGCAAGCACTCTGCAGACTAACTAGCAGATGTAATCGGATACAGGTGTTTGTTTTAGAACTGCAAAGTACATAGTGAATCCATAAAACACTTCATCCTCGATTTCCCTTGCCCCTATTTCCCGGATTTCCCATACAAAATCCGGCACCGGACATTATTTGGTATTGCCGGACAAATGCTCGGACAAGTGTGGGAATCGATGTTGGAAGTCCGGGTCGGTCATAATTTTCCAGCTTCCTCCTGTCCGGCCTGTTCTCGTCTGAGTGGATGGACGAAAATGAAGAGCCGATGAACAGATCAGAGATGGGAGAGCTAAGTGAAAGTGAGGACAGTGACGACGAGCCGGAACCCACATTTAAAATGAATGTGATAAACGAATGTGATGATACACTCCTTAAGTTTGTGGAAAAACAATATTGTGTATTGAGTGTCGGATAAGTGTTGTAAAAGTACGGGACTGCTGCTGAATAATGGCGATTGCTGGACCAATTATGGTAAATGTCCGGGAAAGGGTAGGAAACCCAGACATTAGCAATTGCCGGACTTTTGAGGTTCCTGGACAGCCTACCCCCCCTTATAATCCAGGAAATCAAGGGTGAAGTGTATTTTCCTCAGAATTGAGTGATTCCATATTTTTTCCTCTGTTTGATCTGTAAAAACAATTGCACTACAATTCCGTGTTAGATGCTGTGATTGTGATTCTGAGATTGGTTTAGGTCTGTTAAAAATACTTATATTTTATAAAGATTTTTGGAAATGCAAGCCTGCTGTTCTATAAACAGTTGTTTAGAGTTTCAGTAAAAGACTGGCTAGGGTGTATTGTGAAGCAGAAAACTGAAATAAACATGTACTAAAAGGTTCTTGTTATTTATTCTTGTTTATTTATTAAAAAATCTCCCCAACAAATTGCTAGAAGTCACCTACATTTAGTTTTAAAAGCTTTTGTGCTTTGACAGTCACCTCATTTCTCTATTAGAAAAAAAAGAACTTGTGACTCATTTAGGTTTTAAAAAGTTCTGATGAGAAACCGGGAATTTTTTTTATTCAGCCTTAAAGTCATAATATGGTGGCTGTAATTAGGAATGAGAAGCACTTTCAGACAATGACAACATAAAACTCCTACAAGGCATTCTGTTAGTAAGACCTGTAAGGCAGTACAGAGGTTTAATAAGGCAGGATAAATCATTACAACACTGGTCTAAAAGGTCTCTATTGTCAAGAGGTTGGACAAGGGCTGACAGACCACAGTACTTACAAATGGCACATAAATATTATGTGGTGGTACTGCCCAAGTGTAACATGAAAACAGCTCTGAAATGAACTTGTGGATTAAGATCTTTAGAGAAGGCCTGCTTTGGGGAAAGTTGAAGGGGCGTGGCTCCATGCGTGAACTGCCTTTTTTGTTTGTTTACGCGCTGATCTTCAACAGAAAACTTCCACTATCCAGTCAAAACAGCACGAGCGTCACGCCATCCAACCCGCGTGTTGGTGTGTTTACAAATATTCATGATTTCTCGCACCTTCTCATTTTCTAGGTTAAGTCAGCTCGAAGCGACGCTTAGACAAAATTACAACTACGTCGTTTAAAACAATTAACTTCCAAAATCTAAATAAAACGTACAATTACAAAACATCATACCATAAAACGGCTGTTACAAATCACTGACGATATGTTACTGAAAATCATACACAACCACAACCCCTTATAACTAGCTGACTAGCTTACTCATTAGCCTGCTAAGCTAGGTGAGTAACATGTGACGACGACCCTTAAAACTCCTTTCACGACCAAGTAACGACGTCACACATAGAATATATTAATGTTTAATTTACTCACCTTTAATTCCAACACAGGATAAACACGAAGGTTCGTTAAAAATTACGTGAGCATGAAGCTAACCAGCAAGCTACCCATATTAGCACAGGCTAGCTAGCCAGCTCGGAATTATCATCGGTGCTGCGGATTCATCAGGAGTTTTCTCCCTTTCTTTTAGGTGGAAAATGTCACATTACTGCACGTTGTTACTAAAAGGAGTTGGTTTGCATTGAGAAAAATCTTCAAAAATGCACCCGGTATAAAAATCTTACAATATCGGAGCATCAGCTCCTTTTCTGCGCAAATTGATGTTTACATCTTATATCCCAGCATGCCGTTCGCGTAGCCCTCTAGAAATCTTGACTGACGAGCCCAAAAGGCTCTGGCTGACTTCCAAGTAGCTCCTGGGTTAAGTGTACTATGTGTACTACCTAGAATGTGGAGCCACTATTCATAATCTGAGTGAGTGAAGTACAGATCTTAGTACCCAGCTGAAAAGACTACTCAGCTCCGCAACATCCACCTAACACAACACAGTTGTTTTAGTAAACTACATGGGAACATAAAAGGCAAACTAAATCAAAACTTTTATATTTTATTCTTAACATATTTTAAACATTAACGAGGCAGGTCGGGTGAGCTCTGAGCAGAACATAAGTGCTGTATCCCTAAAGGTGTCTTTTTAAAGCAACCCATTCAGGGTTTAGTATATACTGCATAAAAATATAAGCAAACCATGCTCTGTAACGGTATGTTTTTGAACTCTTTCATAGTTTTTTTAGTATATACTTCACATAAACACAAGAAAAGCATAACGGGATTTTTTATGGTTTATTTTTACATTTTTAAAACATGATAAAGGTGATACTACCTGCTTCAAGTGACCGAAACAAACCGTGAGTGCTTGTCCTTTTGATTCATGTGTTATCCTCTATCAACATTATTTATTATCCAAGATCGTGGACCAGTGCAATTTCTGTGTAGTACAGTTAAAAAAAAACAAACAAAAAAAAAAACATAATGCAAAGTTTGCTAGGTGGCAGCTTAAAAACACTGGACAAGACACATGGTTTGTCATGGGCACTGATTTTGAAATCCTAGCATTCAACAAAATGGCATGCCAAAAAATATGATGAAAGATATGCAATATGGTCCTCACATTTTCACAAGGAAACATGCACTTTGTTTAAAATTTGAATGAGTTTCCAAAGATATTATGAAGGGCATGTGTGTTACGTCTGCGCCGAACTCTAACAAACACCTCATTCACAATCCCCCAAGGTTTAAGGACATTCACCTGCACCTAGTTCCCTGCACTAATTAGCTCACCTATTTAAAGCACTCACTCGTCTAGCCTCGTTGGAGGAACACCACAGGGAAGTATAGTCAGTCCAGTATGATTCTTAATAATGATAAATGAGCTGTTTAGTAGAGTAGAAGGGTTTGTAGAGGTGTCATTGTTTGCAGATGATGGGGTGATATGGAAGAGGGGAAGGAACTTGGGTTATACAGTCAAGAAGATACAAGAGGCAGTTAATAAAGTAGAAGAGTGGGGAAAAGAATGGGGGTTTAGACTCTCAGTGGCAAAAACTAAAATTATGTTTTTTACAAAGAAAAAGATAGGAGAATAGTATAAGGTTAAAATGTATGGGGAAGAGTTAGAGAGGGTGGAGAGTTTCAAATATCTGGGGATTTGGTTTGACAGAAGGCTAACATGGAAAATTAATATAGAGAAAATAGAGAGTAAATGTAAATCATGAATACAATAAGGTGTGTGAGAGGGAGAGAATGGGGAGCTCAGAGGAAATCATTAAAAGTATCATATATATAGGATTGATTAGGTCAGTGATTGATTATGGTTGTGTAATGTATGTCAGCTTCAAAGACTCTATTGAAAAGAATAGATAGGATTCATTATCAGGCATTAAGGTTATGTTGTAGAGGAGTAAAATCCATGCTGAGTTCAGCTTTACAAGTGGAAATGAACGAGATGCCACTGGAGCTTAGAAGAAGAATGCTGGGGCTAAATTACTGGA
>JAQMYF010000005.1:20967908-20980440 GCA_030014195.1 Neosilurus mollespiculum | reverse complement strand
CCTGGCGAGCTGTCCGGGGTGTACTCTGCCCTCGCCCGGAGTCGGCTGAGATGGGCGCCAGCCTCCCCGCAACCCTAGATAGGAATAAGCGGTTCAGAAAATGACATGACATGACATTCCTTACCAGTTGTCACAATTGCTGAGGTCACTTTTTTTTTGGCAGTTCACAGATTAGACATTTGCAACAGTCTTAAAGAATGACATCCTTTTCCCATATCTTGGCAAAGAGGTCTGTTAACACTTCGGTTGCAGTGGTGGTCTCAGCTTTTAGCAGCTCCTCTTGAATGACATCTATTCCAGCTGCCACTTTTCATAGCCTTAATGACTGCTTTTTTCAGCTTGGGTAGGACGGCTGGTGTCAATGCCTTTAATATCATCCTCAGAGTCTGGTTGTGCTGGGTCTTCAGGCTCTGGCTGGTTAAGCACCTCTGAGAAATGCTGCACCCATCTTGCAGCTTGCTCCTTTTTATTTATAATGATCTTACCCTCCTTATCTTTGACTGGCATGGTGTTAGTGTTCTGTAGACCACAACGTTGTTTGGTGATCTTGTACACCTTGCTCATCTCTCCCTTAGCTGCAGCCTTTTCTACTTTACTGGCAAGACTCTCAATGAAGGCGTTCTAGTCTCTTCAAGCACTTCTTTTGACCTTAATGTTTTTGGTGCTATACTCTTCTTGGGCTCAATCAGCCTTGGTGACTTTGCACTGAGAAGTCAACTCTTGGCACCCCTCCTTTCATGTATTGTTCACCATGCACCTGGTGTTAAACATTTCTTGTTTGCCTTCTTTCTGAAGCAAAGAATTTTTTCTGCTGTCTCCTTATAGGCACAATTGATGTTGTCCCACTTCTTTTTCCACAGTGTCCTGTTCTTGTCCCACTTCACTTTCTAAAGTGCTGAAGCAGTTTCACTATTAGATGGTAAACTCTCATCTGATTTCAGGAGTACGAAGCTTGCTTATGTCAAAGAGTTGGTGTTGCTGTTTGGTGGTTGGTGTTGCTTGCAGATTCAACCTAACCCTTGCAATAACAAGGTGGGGATCACTACCAACATCTGCCCCTCCATGGACCTTTACATCCACTCTTTACGTAGAGATCTGCGCCACTTTCTGTTGATGACTATGTGGTCAATTTGGTTGGTAGTATGACCATCGGATGATCTCCATGTAAGTTTATGGAATTTTTGTGGGGAAAGATGGTTTCACCAATCAGAGGAGGTGCTACCATTAGGCAGAAGTAAGCAGTTGCCTAGAGCCCCTGTCCTCCTAGGGCCCCGTGAATGAAGCCTACTATAAGTTTATCTTGATAATTATCAAACGGTGAACTAATGTAACAATGCCACAATGCTGCACCAGTGACGCCACGCGAGTTGCTTAAGCAAATTAGTCAACACATACACGTCCACACACCCCTTACAATGGTACACTCCATGTGATGACAGCAGAAAGTCTTTTCTCACTGTTTTCACTGAGACGCAACGCAAGACAAGACTGCAACCATAAAGCAAGCTTATCCAAGTGGTGCCGAAAAACGGAAGAGACGAGATGGGGACCGAAAGTTTGTAGGCTTAGTACCATAGGTAACATCATTTTTTTACACCAGTGCCGTAGCAGACAGGTAATGACAAGTCGTCATTACCCGTCTGCTGCGGCACTGGTGTAAAAAAGACAGTCATTGACGACAAACTACCAGGCACAAGTGGCCAAATACAGACTTGGCCTTGCTGCTGGACTTGCTGCTGCTGCATCTGCGATGCCTCCACCCCTCCCACAATCAGATTCAGGTTGTGCGAGCAATGTAGAGCCAGAGAGCCCTAAAGACGCTGACAGCAGGTCACAAGCAAATGCTTTGTACATTGAACAGCTATGAACAGCTATTGTTCAAATTAATCAAGAAAGAATTGCTCTTGATGATAACTGCTGGAAGGAAATTTTACGGAGAATACTGGCAATTGTGTACCATTTGGCAGAACGCAATATTGCATTTTGTGGACACTCATAGAAACTCATTGAGGCCGGCAATGGGAATTTCCTTGGTCAAATTGAGTTGATGGCTCAGTTTGGCCCTGTTATGCGAGAACATGTGAGAAGAATTCAGGCTAATAAGGTCAGTGACCTATTTCACCAAGGATATTCAAAATGAACTGATCTCTCTTGCAGCAAAGTGTACAACTGAAGCCATTGTACAAAGAATAAAAAATGCCAAATATTATGCAGTAATTATGGACTGCACCCCAGACCTTAGACACAATGAGCAGCTGTCTGTGGTTCTGAGGATAGTAAATTGCGATGCCTCAAAAGGTATCTCCATTCATGAACATTTTTTTGGTTTCCTCCTTGCACATGACACTACTGGTAAAGGCTTATGTGAGTCATTTTTAGGCCACTTACAAGCTCTTGGTTTGGACCTTTCCAACTGTCGGGGCCAGTCATATAATGGGAGCAATATGCAGGGGAAAAGTAGAAACTAAACAACAACGCATTATGTGTACCTTGTGGAAGTCATACCCTTATTCTTGTTGTTAGTGACACAGCCAAATCATCTGTGACATCTATGAGCTTTTTTGCTTTGTTACAGCGACTGTACACTGTGTTAAGCTCTTCAGTTCACCTCTGGACCATCCTCAGAGAACATGTGAAGGACCTCTCAGTGAAGGCACTATCAACAACCAGATGGGAATGTCGTGTTGAAGCTGTAAAAGACGTCTTCTACCAGCTACCTGAAATACTGAAGGCACTGACTGCTCTGGTGGACTATACTATGGAGAAAAGGGATGTAGAAGTTGTATCAACAGCTGAAAGCATCCTCCGAGAAATGCAAAGATGGCCCTTTCTTGTAAGTTCCATTATATGGTACAATGTATTGTTCCAGATTAATAGAGTTAGCAAGATCCTACAGAGACCCAACATTTCTGTTGAAACTGTGAGGAGAAAAATTCAGGCAGTAACAGAATTTCTCCTGGAATTAAGAGACAGAGGATTCACAGCAGCTCTATCTGATGCCAGGGAGATAGCAGAGAAGACTGAAATAGAGATGACCTGGCCAGAAGTCCATCAGAGAAAAAAAGAAAACAGTTTGACTATGAGGGAGAAGATCAAACAATATTAACTGGTGAGGAGCATTTTAAAACAGACTTTTTCCTTCAGCTGGTAGACAGCACAAAGTCAACAGTTAAAGAGAGATTTTGTCACCTAGACAGCATCAACAAGCTGTATGGTTTTCTCTATTCAACTGATGAGAATCACAATGCAGGATAGAAGGTTGAATGAATGTTGCTCTAGACTGGAGAATACAATGCAAGATGTTGAGGTGGTGACCTGCAGCTGGAGATCAGAAGTGCCATTCGAGCCTTTCCAACACATGCCTCATCACCATCTGAGATGCCTTGTCATATATATAAGGAGAACATTCTGGAAATATACCCAAATCTGAGTGTAGCTCTCCGGCTTCTTCTCACTCTACCTGTCACAGTTGCCTCGAGTGAGAGAAGTTTTTCTTCTCTCAAACTTATTAAGACATATCTCAGGACAACCATGGCACAAGAGAGATTGTCCGCACTTGCTACTCTCTCCATTGAGCATGAGGTCAGAAAATCTGTTGATATGGAGTCAGTAATAACAAAGTTTGCTGAAGCCAAGGCACACAAGGTCAGATTTTAGTATCTTGACCTATTCACCCAAAGTAATGCACAAGATGAGACAAATTACCTATTTTTATTTATTAATATTTTATTTCATATAATTTTTAATCCAACACCCCATGTTTTTTTTTCTTCATCCACTAAAGCTAATAAAAAGAGACAGCTATTTAAAAAAAAATAACAGCCAAAGATGAAAAGCTGGAATAATTACAGTGCCAAATGGGGAGAAGAGAGGGACATGAAAAGTGTGAGAAATGTGAGAAAGTAAAGACAACAAGGGACACAAGGACATGAAGAAAAAAAGACAAATGTACACAAAAAATTATTCAAGGAGAAGCAAAGAAATATAGAAAATATTACAAAGAAGAGAAATAGTGAAATGCATCAACCCCATTAAAAATTATAATAGGTTAAACTGACAAGTGTGTTTATTTCTACAGTAATAGCTTATTTTAATCTCTTTAAAGTGCATTAGGTAACTTGTTTTTTCCCCCCTTTTTTCTACTGTGTTGTTTAGACATCTGGTTGACCTGATAGTGGCCTGACTGACAAATCAAGACAATTTCAAGGTAAGAAAGTGCCGAATACTGAGGGCCCCCTACCCATGTTTGCCTAGAGCCCCAAAATAGCTAAATCCGCCACTGCCACCAATCACACATCTGTTGTTCATGCAGAAGTCAACAAGCATCTCATCATTTTCATTGATGGTACCACAACCAAGCTGCCCTACTGCCTCTTCAATATTAATGTCATCACTTTCAACTTTTGCATTAAGATCTCCCATAATAAGAAAAACGTCATGATTTGGGACTCTAGAAATGACCTGTTTGGTTATGCCATTTATCTTTGTCCTCTTCTTATACTTCATTGGTAGGGGCATAGCACTGCATGATGGTAAGCTTGTTGTACTTTGATTTGAATCTTGCCCTGAGAAGATGGTCACTGATGCGCTCCCACTCCATAAGAGATCTGGTTGGTGGACGTGTTATAGCCATACAAATCTCATATGTTTTTTGGTCATCTGATGTGCACAGAATCATATGGATTTCTTACAGTAATCCTATGATCGCCCTATGAGAAACCCACAGGACATTTGTATATACACCCACCTTTAGCATTTTTACAAGAGTATTAGGTTTAGCATATATACCTTACATACGCATTTTTTAACAATTCTATCACCTTGAACATGAACATTATACAATTTGATTGACAGACCACTGTCTGCAGCTAGCAAGAATCCAAGGAGGGCGTGGTCACATATCTATTGTCAAGACAATCCTCACCAAACTATTCTCATGCTACTGCAAATGTGTTACCCAACAGTACTGTTTAATATTCATGTATGGTGTGTAACAAAATTGCTTTCAATATGTTACCTGGAAATAGAAATTCTATTGACAAGAGGTCAACTTGAAATGAATTTAGTATTTAGGCCAATAAGCATTTCCCAGATTTGTTACATTTTAATAACAGTTATGAAAACTTGAATTCTTTAAAATGATTTGTAGAATTAGATTGAAGTAGAAACATATTTTAGGAAGAGATTGTGAGGTGTATGTGTGTAATTATCTGCTGCCTAGCAACAAAGCAAATGTCTTTTTTGTATTCTGTTGACACAAGTTTGACTTTAAATAAAGTTTTGATGCTCTGCAAACAGCCACCACCCTTTTTAATGGAGTAGATACAATGTATTAGCTTAATGTTGAGGTAAATAGGTTTGTTAGCAACTGTTACTCAGGAGCCTGGTGGATTCAATGGCTCCACCCCTAAAAACTATCAGATTACTTTGAAGAATACTTGTGCCAAGTTTCATGCTTGTATCAATAACTGAAAAATTCTTGCTGTTTTTTGCATCAGTCACCCAAGTTACTGGCAAAAATTATGGAATCACCTTACTAGTAACTTCACCCTGGTTGATTTTGTATTAAATAAACAAATCACAGATATGACACAAACCAACTTTTGCTTAATACCCGAACATTTTGGCTTCATTAAACATACCTCAAACATTTTCTGTAAAATCCGCAGGAAATTTGCTGGTGTATTTATGTACAAATGTAGCAGTTTAATGTCTTGTGATAATTTGGTTTGAAGGGTCGTTCTTTATTTTGTTTCTGTCTACTTTCTTCTTTTTGCTTTCCCTTTTGCTTCTGTTTGCTGTCTTCTTTCTTTTTCTGTCCACTCCAGTCAGGTCCAGCAAGATTACATAGATTCCATAACACAATTCAACAGCAAATAAATAAATGAATCAGATTATCAAGAGGAGCCTTATACCCATAAACCAACTCTTGGAAAAGCAAATTTGTTCGGCAAAACACAGCAACCAGACTGCCATTCTGCTTGCTATGATGCTGGACAGGACAGGTTAAAAAAAAAAAAAAAAAAAAAAACATACCTGAAACAAATTACACTTCAAATGAAGGCATATATTTATTTTCAGATCAATAGAGGAAAAATTATGGACTGGTGCAATGTTAAGGAAACAAAAACAAAAAACATTTACAATTAGTACTTTGTTGCACCTTTTCAGGCCTGACTAAACTAATAAATAACGACAGCAGTATTCTCCATCAAGGAAGTTCCAAGTTCTTCAAATAGCAGTGCACCAATCAGTTTTGCAGTATGTAAAATAACCTTGTCATGGACCAATTTATTATTATTTTTAGTAACACCATATTTTTGTATCTGGAATGTTTGCTAGCCATGTCATGTTGATATGCCTTTCCTGGTTAGGGAAGAAAAGCTTTAACACAAAAAATTTGCCATTCATTACAAACATATCTTCTATTAAAGGAATGAACAAAAATGGCTAAATTTTCAATGTACATCTCTGCACTGACTGTTGGGGTAATGATTTCCATCTCCCCTGGTCCTTTACCTGACATGTAATCACATGTCATAAATGATCGTTTGTTTCACTGTGCATTTTCTATTTCCAAGGCTATTGTTTTAGGTTTTCTATCCTGATGCCTTAACATCTTCCTTGGTCTTCCTGTATTTTACCCTTTATGAGTTTCCCATTTTGTTTAAACACAGTTGACTAGAAACTGCCAGCATTTTATGTTAAATTTCCTTCTTATAGTGCCCAATTCTGTTCCTGGTGATCTATCTTCCTAAAGATTTTAACTCTAACCCTAATGGGGCCCATCTGACAAATCCAGTCATCGCTTTAAGTCTTTATTTCCAAGTATTATGTCTTGATTAGATGATTGGATGGTCAGATGGGCATAATTAGGGTTGGAGTGAAAGTCTTCATGAAGGTAGATCACCAGGAACAGGATTGGGTGCCGTAGACAGTAATTACATGTAATGTAACAGTGCCGTAGATCAGGTCAAGGGTTGGGTGGGATCTTCAGGACAGACCCTGAACATTTTTGAAGGTGTGCTGTGAGGGTCCAAGTCTCTGAGCCATAAAATGAAAATAGACTCGACGGTACATTCGAAGAGGTTGAGCTTCAGTGATTTTGGCAAACGCTGCCCATTTTGTTACACACCTTTCAAGCTTGGGCTTTCTGGGTAACAAAGTCTTTCCCAAAATCCATGGTCCAAGAACCAAGGTACTTGAAATCATCAACTTGCAAAAGACAGGCTCCAGATTTGGAGGTCAAGGTGGCATTTAGTTCAGTAGAAATGGGCTCTGTCTCGGAAGAATTGCATTTTAAGACTACGTCTTCCAGGACATGAAGGAGAGCCTCTGCATCGGCTCCCAAGCAGGTACAAATGGCAATGTTATTCACAAATTCAAAATCGTTGATATAGTGGGCCGGGTGCCTGCGAATCGTACAAGGCTTATTCAACAGGCCTTTGTCTTTGACGTTGAAAGAGACACAGAGGGCGTAGTCAAGAATAATAAAAAGAGGAAGGGGCAACTGTGTCCACTTCCAGAACACAAGCGCTGATATCAAAGTAATCGGATTCCCAGTCAGGGGTGATGACTTTAGTACAAGTATTGGTGTAGAGTGCCTTAATGACCTGAACCATTTCGTCTGGGATACAGGACGACAGGAGGATCTTAAACATAACCTCTCCGTTGACAGAATCCAAAGCTTTCTTAAAGTCCACAAACAGTAGTGTGAGGTCTTTCCTGGCATTATGCACGTCCTCTGCGAAAGCCATTTTAATTATCACGTAGAAGTGGGTCTTCTTCTGGGACAAGTCTGTTTAGAAGCATCTTATTGTACAGTTTCACAGCTATTGCAGTCAGAGAGATCCTGTGGTAATTTTAATTTAAAGTAAGATTCCCCTTTTAGTTATTAGTAGCGTGCTCGAAGATAACCATGAGGATTACCAAAGAAATCTGTGTGCTCATTTTAACTGCACATCTCTGTCTACTGATATATAGAAACACTGTCTATTTTATTATAAATACATATAGACCTGCAAATACAGTTATCCAACAGGAACTCACAAGCAGAAAAGTAACCATGAGGGGCCTTTCTGTGTAAAGTTTGTCTCCCTGTACTTGTGTGGGTTTCGTGCTCTGATTTACTTCTACAGTCCAAAGACATGCAGACTAGGTCAACTGGTCCCTCTAAGTTGCCATTAGGTGTGAATGTAACTGTGAATGGTTGCATGACTCTTGTGTGGGAACAGGTCAACTCACTGCATTACCAACTCACTACACTTCAAGTCAACTCACTGCACCTGACCAACTGACAACATGCCAGCTCAATGCACAGCCATGTCAATTCACATGTTGCATGGGTTTCCTCCCACAGTCCAGAGATGTTTACATTAGGTTAACTGGCTGTTCCAAATTGCCCTTAGGTGTAAGTGTTGGCCCTACGATGGTTAGCTGTTTATGGCGTACCTCACCTTCACCCAGAGTCGGCTGAGATAGGTTCCAGCTTTCCTGCATCCCTAGTAGGATTAGGCGGTTCGGAAAATGAATGAATGAATAACGGTTGAGATCCAGCATAAATTGCCATGGCAGTACACCTCACTACTCAGCTTTCGTAAGAGTGGTTAATCCAGAAGTTACTACCGACATCATAAAGTTATGCCTGAACATACTTGGATAAGCCAGTAACCCTGCTTCATAGCACAGGCCTCTGGTGTGGTGAGTTGGCATCATTGTGCAGTGAGTCTTCATCACATTGCTGTGATTGTGTGCAATAAGTTGGTAATTCATGATGTGCCCCACCTCTCACTTGAAGTCAGATGGAATTGGGTCAAGCTTTCCGTGCAACCCTGATGCATAAGCGGTGTAGATGATGGATGGATACTACAACTACTACTACTACTAATAATAATAATAATAAATAATGTGTAAATAGATGTCTTTTTTTTAAGTTAAATAAATACATGATGGTTTCAAAGTAACCGTGTTAAATAATTGTAATCTCAACATTGATCATAATGTGAATATGATTTTTGCCATAATCAAGCAGCCCTTCCCAAGGTATACAGTAAAATATAAAAAGCATTTAGTGTATGTCTGTTTTCTATATTTGATTACCAAAATGTAGACAAATATTTCTGACAGTAAATTCTCCTGAGGAAGCATGCCCCTGGAGTTGTGGCAGGTCTTCCCTGGCCACAGTGTTCCCATCTTACCTTTTGCATCCTTGACTACAGTTTACACAGACTGGGGTGAAAAACAAACAGAAGAAATCCTGTGTGTTGAGTTTCTGCAGGCTAAAACAGCTTATTTAAGACAGTGATTAGAGAAGAAGGATTGATTTGAGCTACCAGAAAATCTATAGCAACTCCAGTAAAATTTAACTCTTTACAACCTTAGTAAGAAGAAAATTATCTCAGAATGCACAACCAAAAAGAGTTAAATTTTACTTGAGCTACCAGGAAATCTATAGCAACTCAAGTAAAATTTAACTCTTTACAACCTTAGTAAGAAGAAAATTATCTCAGAATGCACAACACATCTTGTCTTGAGATCAATGGTTACAGCAGCAGAAGGCCACATTAAGTTCTATTCCTGTTAGCCAAGAACAAGAAATTGAGGCTATTGTGTGCACACACTTACCAAAATTGGACAGCTAATGACTGGAAAATGACTTAACTTGTCCAGTTTTAGAGCTCATGCCCATGATAGCCTCAGGTCCTTGGCTCATAACAGTGGAACCCAGTGTGATGTTGTGCTGTTGTAGCCCATCCACCTTAAAATACTTCTCACACATTCTCATATTCTCTCCCCTTCCCTGTTTTTATTGCTTTAATGTTTTTCTCACTGTCCTGCAGTTTGTTACTTTTCTCTATGTCTCTGGCTACTGAAATGTCTTGCATTCATGAACTGAATTTTAAACAGAAATACTATTTAATGAATCTCTAAAAAAAAAAACAACCCAGATGGAGTCCAACAGTATGCGCTGGTTGACATTTTAAAAGTTAAAAAATTATAGACACCTACACCATATGCCACATATGTCTAAACAGGCAAACTCTGATTTTACACTGACATAAAATTTGAATGAAGTCAAACATTTTCAGACACTGAACAATGAAAGTACCTACACAATTAAAAGAAACAGCACTGCCCATACAAGAATTTGTATCTACTTGTAATATGGCAATTACTTGAATGTTCCTTAAGATACATAAAAATGAGTCTTACTCAAGTTTGGCTCATGCTACACATACCTCCTGTCCCTTCTCTGCCAATATGCTTGACACACATATACCCTCAAGGCAGATCTGGTCTTCACCGCACGGTGTGCCATCAGCCCAGGGTAGGCTCCCATTACGGGTAGTGCACTGCAGGTTGCCCTCTTCACGGCACCATAATTGAATACATGCTTGGTCCTCTGGGGCATTGGGGCAGTGAGCAAACTCCTCCCCGAATGCTTGCTGGCACTGACGGTCCAAACCAAACAGATATCCCAGGGGCTCAGTCCTTAAGGGAATAGTCTGGTCTGGCATATCCAGTAAGCAGTCACCTAAAGACAGAATGTAAATAATTAATACATAATACTGCTGTGTGAATAAACTACATGTGCCATTCTACACAAATCAAGAGGCGGTCAGGCCTGTTTAATGAACTGGTCTGAGCTCTTTTATACACCATTCACTGACATCATCAGCATTAGCATCTGCAAATTACATTTGTTGAAACCACAAATTATTTGCAGAAAACATGTTTTTTTATTTACAAGATGTGCATAAAAAAGAATTGTCTCATCTGGAGACCATAATATTGCAGCTGCAGTTGAACTCACTTCAGCTTAATTATTAACAATGTCCCTTATGCAGCTCTAAATCACAAAATGCCATTATATGTTGTGTATCTCATGTACAATCAAATGATAATCCCTAAAGTTTTCAACCTCCAAGTCTATACAAGTACTTGTACTTAAGAAATTTTGATTATTAAATATAACTCCTAACAGCTTCAGTTGCTAATATTTTGGACTGATTTCTCCAGTCATTTTAAAGCTTGCATTAGTAAAATAATTTTATGAATTCAAGCCTTGCCGTTTTCCCTGTACCTGTGGCAGGAGCAAGTTCACTAAAGGCAGTCTGTGCTTGCCAGTAGCAGCATCTGATTGAGGGAAAATATCTACTAAAGCTGGAATTTGTTAGTCACTGAGGATGACACAAGGAATGGGAGCAAAGAGCTCAGAATGAAATACTGACAGATAATCAGTCTCAGGCTAAAATATGTTTGCTATTTTTCAATGCACTCCTCTTTTTTCTGGATTTTTTTGGAATACTCTACTGATGCATGAGGTACTCTTCTGAAAGATTGTGCCGATAAGGCAATAAACATAGGAAACCTTGAACGAATTCCTATAACAATATCAGAAATGCCTGGCATGTGTCAGTCATCTGATTACATGTGGTGAGAGCAAAAAACACCACTGGGAAAGAGAGAGAGAGAGAGAGAGAGAGAGAGAGAGAGAGAGAGAGAGAGAGATTAAAAAAAGAGAGCATACTCTACATAGGTGGTTAGTTTTTCATTCTCAGCAAAATCACACAGTGTGGTTTTCCACATCTGTTATTAGTGGTTGGGAACAAGTAAGGCAGAATAAACATGAAAAAAGTGTGACTACACTTGTAAAACAGAGACCAATATTTTATAGATTTCCACTGCATTGTTTGTTTTCAGTGGCAACTTTTCATTAACTAAATGAAAACTGCAAATTCTAGGATAATGTTCTTGAAATGGTTACTGAGTGATACTGGTTTTGGCCTGGATTTTGAAGAAACATAACCTGCACTTGAGCATAAACCAAAGGACCACTCAAAAGCTCATTCTGAAGAGAACCATGTAATGGTAACTATCAAAAACTCACAGTAAAACAGTTTTATCACAGTAAAAACAATGTCACATCTTCTTAATTTCTTCCTATTCTTCCACTGAATGTCACAGCAGCCTGTTTTCCTTTTCTTTTCTACTCCATTTATTCATTCATTTTTCTGAACCGCTTATTCCTAATTAGGGTCGCGGGGAGGCTGGCACCCATCTCAGCCGACTCTGGACGAGGGCGGGGTACACCCTGGACAGCTCGCCAGGCCATCGCAGTTCTTTTCTACTTTAACATCATATTGTCTTTAGCTATGGTATTTGCAGCAGCTGCAGTTATAAGTGAAAAAATCAGCAAAAAATAACAGACAAAAAAATGCACATCTACATGGACTGTTAGTGAGCTTTTATACAAACATGATTGGATCAGTATGATTACACAGGTCATACCATGTCCATTGTTAAAGAACTCTGTGATGAAATAGGCACTGCATGGTGACCAGGGGAGTGTCTTGTTGAGGTGGACAATAAAAGGAGCCATAAGGTGATGTCCATCAATATCACCAGACAATTTCTCACAGGTTTTGGGGTCATCGTGTGGCATGCTTAGTACATGGCCTAAAGGGAGGCAAAACATGAGATAAACTTTAAAAAAATAGCTCTGTATGAAACACACACACTATATACATTA
>JAQMYF010000005.1:20956150-20967808 GCA_030014195.1 Neosilurus mollespiculum | reverse complement strand
GATTAGAAATTAAGTGTTAATGAGCAGTTGGACAGGTGTACCTAATAAAGTGGCCGGTGAGTGTATATATATATTATTGGTGAAGCGAAGATGAAAATTTGAAAATTAATTATTTCTAAAATAAGCAATTTTCCATTACCAGCCAATCTGTGAGCGGCTACAAGCTAATTCCTACAAAGGGGCGGATAGCGCTTTCCCTCTGAGTGTGTTATGCTACCTCCAAATTCGCATGCGCACCAGTCCGTAAAAAGGCGGGTGGCAGCACTGCATATCACGGAGAGGTTGATGCGCCTCCATGGTTGGTGGTGGTCGTATGTGATAGGGAGGCAATGCTTGACGAGTGGGAATTGGATACGACTAAAATTAGGGGAGAAAAAAATAAAGGGGAATCAAAAAAAAAAAAAAGTAGTTTAAACTGCTAAATGAATTAATTCACTTACATTTCGCTTACGTGCACATTTTTAGCTTGGTGTGTAAATTCTGCTTTATGGTGCTGGATTTATGGCGGTATTATCAGTGTCATATTTTCGATTTCTTTACATGTTTCTGCATGATGTGTAGTCTTATTAATACGCACTACTTCAGGACATCAGTGGAATGTGTAAAACTAATTTCCACTTCCTGTGCATTTCATTGCATTCCGTCACCATCTTGCCTCTGATTCATTTCATGAGATTTAATCAACTCTGAGTTTGTCCAGTGTTCTCCTTAGAGGTGACTCTCTTTCCTCCTGCTAGGAAGCGTAGCCCGCTTTCAAAAAAAATGTTACCTCACTTCTATCACTCCATCATCCTTGAACGGAAATGCCATTCTTCTCGTGATTCTTCAGTGCTCGGTCATGGACGTGCTGTTCTTTAAGGTTTATTGTGCTACAGATCCAATCTCAGCCTCAGCGTGTCTACCAAGGTCATGTTGTGGAACTTATCAAAAACAGATGAATAGAATTTTTTTTTTCTCTCTCTTTTTCTGAACTTGAATTTGTCTGTTTGTTTAATGTGTAAATCCTCAAACCTGAGGATGTTCAAAGATATAGTGAAGTGTGATGTGGGCTTTCATATAAAAGTGGATTCCTTAATGAATTACAGGGTTATGTATGTTATGTATGGTAATGTTAGGACTGGGAGAATCATGGCGAAGTAAGAAACACAGTTCTTGTACTGTCAGTCAAACCCGAATCGATTCTCAAAGAGCTTTCTCGACAGATTTCTTTTTACAGGGTGGGTTGCCAAGTGTTTCCCTATCCCTCCACAGCACCTGGTATTCCAAGGCGGTCTCCCATCCAAGTACTAACCAGGCCTGACCTTTCTTACCTTCTGAGGTCAGACGGAATTCTCAGGGATCATAAGGGGCAATCGTAACCTATAATATTGGTAAAATTTTATGAAGTCGAGAACTAGAACTAGAACTAGAACTACGTCCACACCATAATTACCACATCCTTATTAAATTTTTACCACGTTCTGATTCGTCCACGTCTTTACTAGTTTTTTTTTTTTTTAATTGTAATTAAATGTTCTCCACATCCATGAAGACCATACAACATCCTTATCATGTTCTGCGGCGTTCCTACTATGTTGTTACTACTAAGTTCTCAATGCAGCCAAACAATTGTTTGAAGACATAGTGGCTGAGTGTGACAAAGGTTCACTTACTATTGTTCCATATGGCTATATACCTAGTGCTCAAGTTCGATATTAATATGATCAAAAACAAAAAGTGGAACAATCTTTTATAAATATTTATGTAGGGTTAATGTGATTCGTCTCAAATGGCTGATGTAAAGGTCATTTAGTGTTATGAATAGTAGGCTTAACAGATACCTGTGGTGAATTAGTGTTACTAGCTTTTTAAAACGATCATGTATAACATCAGCGGTTCCTTCCAGTAACATCAGGCTTTGCCCGATTTCAAAGTGTGTGCGAGTGTTACGACACCAGGCGTGCTCAGAGACATGTTACCTTTCTGACTGGCTGTTTCAGCCTGGAAGTGACGTTAACTTGTTGGATTGGCTGGGCTGCATCACTTACCTGTGTAGCATAACATATTATCATCCAGTGCTGAGCTGCACAAACAACAATCACAGAAATCAAGTAAAACATTTCTTTTTGTTCCTAAACCAACTGACGACACGAAAGGCGAGTCAGCAAAATGTTAGCTGCGTAAGACATTTTGGATTTACCCCCCCCACACTCATCTCTGGCGCTTAAATGTATTACATACACACAAATTATTTTGTAACGATGACCAATACTCCTAATCTTTAAGCAAAAAAAATCCACTAAAATTGACTGTATCTGAAACCTGATCAATCAGATTCAGATTCAGAATACTTTATCCTGGAGGAAATTGTGTGCACATAGTTGCTGCATACCAAGTAAAGAATAAGATAAAAATAACAGTCTCAATATAAAGAAAAATTACAAATATATATATATACAAATACAGTATATGTCCAAAATGTCCAAGTCCAAATTAGGATCATGCTATAAAGGTAAAGCAACAATTGTACATCCTAGGGACAGTCGGAAAAATTAAGAAATATGAATGCCAGAGGTTTTGTTAAATCCTCCTGAGAACCTTCACTCAGATGGTTGGTCTTGGAAGGTCTTGGAGTTAAATGAGTCGTCAGTTCTCCCTGGAAGTCCGAAGACAGGCAGTAGCTCAGGATCCACTTGAATCCTGGGGAACAGCTTCTTCACCATCACTACAGGCCCTGTGATTTAATCTTGAGCTCAGAAAACTACCTGCATGGAGTTTCACAGTATCTCTGTGTGTTTGTGTGGGTTTTTTCTCTAGGTTCATCCAACTGATGGTGATGATCAGTTACCCATAGGTGGGAATGTACAGTATGTGTACGTCGCTCTGCAGTGGACTGGGATCCTATCCAGGGAGTATTCCCAATTTGTACCTGGTGTTCAAGGCTCTGAATCATCTAGAGGAGTGTTCATACTGCTAGCTAACTCCTCTCGGCAATACCATCACCTAAGGCTCATGAGTGCCAATTACATAGAAAATTAATTGACTTATGATTATTCTGATTAACTGGTATAAACCAAAACTTTGTTGATTATAGTGTTATAACTTGGCCTTCTATGCTAATTCTGGAGCCAATCTCAGCCATCTCCAGGTGATGGCAGGCACTGCCAACTCTGGGCCAGTCCATCACTTTTCCAACACCCACACATAACCATTTGGGGAAAATCTGGAACAGGCAATTAGTCTGATGTGCATGTCTTTGGACTGTTAAAGGAAACAAGAAACCCCAAAGAAACCACGCAAACACGGTAAGAACAAGCAAAGTGCACCACGAAAGTGCATCCTCACCAAAATCTGGATTCGAACCCAGGACCTTGTTGCTGTGAGGTGGACGTGCTAACCACTACGCCACCATTTTAAGTACCCCTTTAAGTAAAATCACTCACCCTCTCATTTGCTGAACCACTTAATCCTAGTAGGGTCACGGGAAGGCTGGAGACTAACTCAGCCGACACTGTGAGAAGGCAGGGTAAACCCTGAACAGTTTGGAAGTCCATCACAAGCTTAACACACTCACATGACCACTTGCAATAACATCTAGTGCCAATTTGGAACAGCCATCATCATCATCATCATCATCAAAAACTTATTTCGCTTGGTCTGGGGCCGGGTTGCGGGGGCAGCAGCCTAAGCAGTAAGGTCCAGATGTCCCTTTCTCTCCCCTCGCCACTTCCTCCAGCTCTTTCGGGGGACACCGAGGCGTTCTCAGACCAGGCAAGAGACATAGTCCCTCCAGCATGTTCTGGGTCGACCCCAGGGCCTCTTCATGGTTTGACATGCCCAAAACACCACACCAAGGAGGAATTCAGGAGGTATTCTAATCAGATTTCCGAGCCGCCTTAACTGGCTCCTCTTAACGTGGAAAAGCAGAGGTTTCTACGCCGAGCTCCTCCCAGATGGCCGAGCTTCTTACCCTATCTCTGAGAGAGAGAAGCTTCTTCACCCTGCGAAGGAAGCTCATTTCAGCCACTTGTATCTGCGATCTTGTTCTTTCGGTCACTTCCCAAAGCACGTGAGAAATTTGGAGCAGCCAATTATCCTAATGTGCATGACTTTGGACTGTGGGAGGAAACTGGAGAAACTAGAGGAAACCAGGCAAACATGGGGAGAACATGCAAACTCCACACAGAGCCAGAACCTAGGACCTTCTTGCTGTGAGATGGACACGCTAACCACTACACAACCACCGTGCGCCCCCTTTGAGTAAAGTATTATTAAAAACATATAACGTAGTGCATTGCAAGGCATGGCATTAAAAAAAATCTATCTCTATATATGCATCCATCCCATGTTTACAAATGTCAATTCAGCGTATGCAATTGCTGTAAAAGGAATGCAAGAGGAATATAAGGTGCGGCAAGTGACCTGTAACAGTATGTATTTCTCCGAATCATTTCAGTTTTCTGTCATGACCATTAATCGTTTCATTTTTCTGCTCCGGTGATGTGCTTTCAGAGCCCCGGCCCCCCACCTCCCCCCACTGTCCTTCTCCATTGAAATGATTCATTCATTTGTAAAGGCTGAGCTGTGCAATAATTTACCATGATGGTCAAAGCCATCTCAACAGCCTGGAGGCTAGCCCGGTGAAGCATGTGGCACTCTAAATATTTATTCCACAACCCGAAAAAACATGAGAGTTTAATTACCTCATCAAAAAAATGACCTCTATGAATAGGTAAATAATTTAAATAGGGAGCATTTATATAGTGGCAAACGTGCCGGGCATTGAAATGAAAGTGACTAATGTTTTGGGAGGGGGTAAACGCCAGAGCGGTTTAGAGATTGAGTAGAATCTGATGGGGGATGTGAGTGCTGAATTATTTACATGCTGATAATCAGTTCATTTGCACACAGAGGTGCCATCTGGGTGCGAATGAAACGTGGACGAGTAAGAAGAGGAAAATGATGTAGAGGCTGAGTGCAACGTAACGACAAACAGCATCGTTTAAACCCCAAAATATATTTTTTCTGTGGTAAACGAAACAAGCAGGGTGGGGACAAGTCGGGATATTGTTCTTGTTATGGCTCTTCACAAAATATTAAATCTGTAGCACCTCGTTCATGCATTTCATTTTTGTCCTATAAAGTTCTTACGCTCTTTTCTAGATCATGTCCCGCCATGGCCTTGGCTAAAAATGCAAAAACTTTGGCAAGCTGTTAAAAAACAAAACAAAAAAAAAAGTAATCGCTTGGAATTTAACCTCCAGTTATTAAACATTTAAAAAGCAAATAGGATAAAAATGCAGACTTGGGCTTTCACTTCTGTCATGCCTCAAGGCAATGAATTCTAATTTGCAAGTCAAGTGAAGGGTTATTGTTATGAAGCTTTATGCTGGCCATAACAAATCCTGTCTAAAAGAATGCAGTTGCTATGATGGCATGGACCTTCTTAGCAAAAGATTTATTATTACTTTTCTCATAAATTAGCCGCGAGTCATTCTCTGTGTAGTGCATTATGATGCCGGATTTCCATTTCCTATTATTTATGAAAGATCCTCGGCAAAAGAGATTCATTTATTGATTTAACGATTCATCCATGAGGAAGGGAATGTGGATAGCTGGAGTTCTATTCAAATATACTGTGAAATTAATATAGTTTCAAAAATGCTGTCTTGAAAAATAATCTTAAAGACTTCATAAACTAGAGGGGCAAAGGTCTCTGCTTATGACATGTTCTATCGTTTACTACATCCACGTCTACATGTCCCATAGCCTGGTTGGCCATGAGGGCACCACAGATGTCCTAACCACCAGTTTCTCCAACCCTCTGTGTTTTCTGACAGCTTTAAGGTGTCACTCAGCTTAAGGTCTGTCCAGTCTGTGATATTAGCCTCTCATCTTTTTACGTTGCCTCCCTCTTCCTTCACGTACTGTGCCTTGCAGTATGATCTGGGCCAGCCACTGAAAATTCCATCCTTTTATTGTGCATAGCAGGTCTTCATGGGGTCCAGTGGCCTGCCTGATTCTTCTTCCTCCACTCATCATTTGTAATATGGTCTTTGTAAGAGTTCATTGGTCTAATGTTGTTCTCTCATCAACGTGACCAAATGAGAGAAAATAAACTCTCTTATTTGAAGGATTTCTGAGATGACTAAAATTTGACTCAAGGTCAAACTGTCTAATTTAAAAGTCCATATAAGGTTTACTATTAGTGTCCCACAATAATGGCATATCCATCGTCAAGAGTTTCGAAGTTATGAGCAACCAAAGTACTATGACCTTGATTTTGACCTTTCAAGGTCACCCAAGGCCTCAAGAGTCATTCCGTTTGAAAGCATTTACAGTCATTGACAAAAGTCTTGTTGCACATGTGGACATGTATAAAAGCCCATATCGCACCAACCTATTAAGCGATTTTCATCAACTATGACTTAGAATAACACTCTGAGAGGTACTGAATATTATGTGCTAGCAAAAGTATTGGAAAGAAATTTCTTCTAATCTTTACAGCTTCTTAAATATAAACATTTCTGTTTTGGCTGGACAAAAGTCTTGTCGCAAAGACTTAATCTCACTTTTAAGACTACATTTATTACAGAAAAATAATCAAATGGCCTTGTTTCCAACTAAATCTAAAATATTGTAGCAAATATAACATCATATTGAAAAATTAAAAGCATCACTCAGGGTCAATAGTGCCTCTGCAAATATGGCCATGATGGTACCAGACTCCCAGGTGCTTGTCTTGATGAAAAATTATCATATTAAAAGAATCAGACACCTTCAAGATATTCAGATTACAAATAATAAAAATTTGTAAGTGCTAATGAAAATTCTTGAGGCCCAGTGCACTTGTAATCTATTTTTAATACACAAGTAAGCTATTTTAGAGGGCAGCTCGTTCATCAAATGGTCAGAAACAGTCTGGTATCAACCCTCTGGTGAGAAATCTGAGCCACCTGTAGGTTTGAAACATAATGGGGAGCAATAATCTGTTGATATTTGCATCTGGTAATGTTACCACCCATCTTACATAGCTTTGTGATACTTATATACTGGAGGTGACCCCTAAACCATGATGTTTCACTTCCATACATGACTGGCTATTCGGTGAAGTCTGGGTCCAGCAATTTTCTAGATGGTCATTGATATTGGTTCAATATGATATTGAATTTATCTCAAATATAACTTTTCTCTCCATGTAACTGCTAATAACAGTTTCCACATGTTCTGGCCTTGGTAAGCACGTCATGGTGTTCTAGCTGTGTCTGGTACAGGACCTGTGTGGTGTATGGTGTATGGTAACCATTGTAAGAAATATGATGTACAGTTGATGCTGAAGCAGAAAGTGCTAGCTATGAGTACTAATGGAGCTTTTGAGGGAATCATCAGGAGGAACTACAACTTTTCTGCAGCCAGTTGTTTTGTGGGTAGTTTATCTTGCATGACCGAGCTTACCCATGTGTCTGAAATTTCTTACTACTGATTGCAAATTATTCTTGTTTGCTTTTAGGGGATCTTGAAGATTTTTACAGTTTTTGCAAAAAGATTTCATAAATTGCCTGAAAGCTGCTTTAATACCTGTATTTTATGTATATTTAGTTAATCAAGCACCTTTCATAATTTTTTACTAATTACCTTGATCCAGAATTTGATGCTTCATGATTGCGACAAGACTTCTATCCAGCCTAAAATGGATATGTTCAACTTTTATTAGCTGTAAAAAATATAATTATTTTTAAGATTCCCTGCTGCTTTCACAAAACAATCTGTATACTTGTAAGATTAATGTAAAGCAGAGTTGATTAAAATCGGTTAATAAGTTGGTGAGATATGGGCTCTTATACATGAATGTCCACATGTGTGACAAGACTTTTGTCAATGACTGTATATGGTTTCAAACTTGTCCTGTATTGCGTGTATGTCACTATCTTTCTCAGATATAAGTAATTTTAATTTTAGCATGGACATGTCTACCCTCAAAACTTGCTCTGACCTTTGACCTCGGCATTCAAAAATCTAATTATCTCTGGGACTCAGGTAGAATAGTGTCCCCACCAGGTTTAGTGAAAGTCCTTGCAAGGGTGTGGTCAGGATTTTGTTCACAGGCAAACTGACAAAAAATGCTGGTAATTACAAGACCTCAGTCAAAGCTTTACTTTGTGGTAGCGCTAATGATGCTAGTTGAGGGTGTACGCTGCTTATAGTTTACCCACTTGCACTACAGCACTGGTTATATCTGATCATAAATCTGATCATAATTAATAATTATGCACCGAGGGTGAAGGGAATGTTGCTAAATACTCATTTTAAAGACATCTACTATTCATGAGGCGCATAATTGTTTCAGTATATACTACACAGGCATAAAAGCACCCTAAAAACAAGCTTTCATTTTAATATTTATAATCATTACAGATGCAGACGAGCTCCCAGAGCAGGCAGGTGCCGAGCTGAGCTGTGTGACAGAATCTCTTTAAACCATTTACGGTGTAATGGTGGTACCATGTGGAAACAATTTTTATAGTTTATATTTACATATTTTGACCATGACAGAGACTGTTCAGGTGAGCTCTGTGCTTTTAGCTGAGTTAATAAGCATATATAGTGGTAGCTACACTCATCCAGAGTTGATACATACTTCACAGACACATGAGGAAAAAACAAGTGGTTCCGTAAAGGTACGTAACACTATAATTTGTATTAAAAATAAACAAAATATTTGAAAAATTACAAGGATATAGAAGAAAAAAACAGACTAAAATGAGTTTTAAATTTATATTTACATATTTTCATCGTTGGTGGCATGGTGGTGTAGTGGTTAGCATGTCCAACTCACAGCAATAAGGTCCCGGGTTCGATTCCCGGGCTCAGGTGTTTTTATGTGTTCTCCCCATGCTTGTATGGGCTTTCTCCAGTTACTCCGGTTTCCTCTCAAAGTCCAAAAACATGTACATTAGGCTGCTTGGCTGTTACAAATTGCCCCTAGGTGTGGATGTGAGTGTGAATGGTTATTGTGTGTATTGTGTATGACCTCTGATGATCTGGCAGGCTGTTACCAAAAATTTCCACCAATAATGTAAATATTGGCACCTCTGGGTCAGCTAGCAGAATCAGAATCAGAATACTTTATTGATCCCGGAGGAAATTGTGTTCCCATAGTAATAGAGGCACACACTGGTTAGTCACCCAAACAAAAATGGGCAGGGGTTGTGCAGAGGGGGTGTAGATTACTAAAAATATTTTACAACAGAGGAATCTGGGCTAAATTCATGTAGTGTTCATTCAGCGGAAATCCCGGTGCTCAATTACTGAGCAGACGGTTATTTTTAGCCTAATTTTCTAATTATCTGCTTCGACACTTACATATTAATAGAAATAGGATTCTATGCACTGTATTATCACAGTCATTATGGAAATACACGGGGGGCTATTGTAGCACGTAAAGACTTGCAATATGACTATAAGCAATTACAATATGAATTCACCCAAATCAGTTAAGCTTCGCACAGACCTGATCTAATTAGACTATTCATATATTAATAGCTTAATAATTAAAGCTATCCAGACACTTTTACATTACCAGCATACATTTATATGATGTACGTACTATATGCCCCTAAAATAGGACCATAGGTGTCTGTTCATTTTCTAAGCTGCTTAATCTTAATTAGGGTCGTGGGGAGGCTGTGGCCCATCTCAGCCGACTCTAGGCAAGGGCGGGGTACACCCTGGACAGCTCGCCAGGCCATCGCTGGGCCAACACATATACAATCATTCACACTCATGCCTAGGGGTGATTTGAAACAGCCAATCAGCCTACTGTGAATGTTTTTTGGACTGTGGGAGGAAACCGGAGTACCCAGAGGAAACCCATTCATGCACGGGGAGAACATGCAAACTCGACACAGAAACGCCCCAAGCCCGGGAATCGAACTTCTTGCTGTGATGGCAGATGTGCTAACCACTGCGCCACCGTGCCGCCATAGGTGTCTAATGAGGAGCAAAAGAACACTTACACTTTTACAGGATGCATGTTTTTGGACTGTGGGAGGATACCACAGTACCCGGAGGAAATCTACACAAGCACGGGGAGAACTCCACACAGACACGCCCCGAGCCCGGAAATCGCACCCGGGACCTTCTTACTGTGAGGCAAAAGTGCTAACCACTGTGGTGTAGTGGTTAGCATGTCCGCATCATGGCAAGAAGGTCTAGTTAATAGGATTATACGGTTCGGCAAATAAGGATAATGATCTAAATAATTCTTCATGACTTTGCTGCGGTGATATTTGTGTTGGGCCACATCACACCACTCCAAATATTAATTATTTCCCTTGAACAGCATACCCTCAGGTGTCTGAAGAAAGGCACTGAATAGCTGATATACATTCATTTATTCATTCATTTCTTAAACTGCCTAATCCTACTAGGGTCACAGGGAGGGTGGGGCCTATCAGGACCAACACTCGGCGAAGGCGGGTACACCTTGAGCAGCTCAAAAGTCTATCACAGGGCCAACACACACAGCCGTTTATACTCATATACAGGGGATGTGAAACAGCTAATTAGCTTAATGAAATTAGCAGTGGATTAGGCTCTGGATGTAGTAGGACTGTCTTGGTTGACATGTCTCTACAACATTGCGTGGTCATCGGGGGCCGTGCCTCTGGATTGGACTCCACAACATGCAAACTCCACAAAGAAACACCCAGGACCCTCTTACTGTGAGGCGGACGTGCTAACCACTGCTCCATAGGATTGTGTAGGATCTCACTCCTAAATCCTGTCAATAGCCTACATGTCTATTTTACTTTATTATTAAATAAAGAAAAAATCAAAGGGTTTATGCCACGCCAAAAGAAGAGGAGACAAGGATGCTGTCACGATTTTTAAAAAAATAGCCAGAAGGGTAGAAACTGCAACTTTTAGCAGGATGTCACTCAAATCTTCACCTGAAATGACGACAGCAGAAGCTCAGCATGCCCACCCACGCTGCCTGCTGTGTCAAGAACTGAGTTAACAGTGATCTGAAGAGCGCTGATGACACTGACCTGGATGACTACAACACAGAATATGTTCAGAGGGGAAAAAAATGCTTCTAATGTTCTGTATAGTCCGAATAGGTCCAGTAATGAATTGGAAACGATGAGAAAGCGAGCTGGGTGGGGTAGGGAGCAAAAACTGAGAGATGATGAGCCTTGATCAGCATATATTTGAAAATGTGCCCGGTTTTACAGACTCTATCTCAATGACGAGCACACCCTCTGATAAGACAATATAACACCTGGGTTTACACTGGGGCACAGTGTCCGGAGCTCCATGATTTATGTGCACGCTTGAAGCACGACTGAGATATTAAAAGGCAGAGTATATCCAAGAGATGTAAGTTGAAGGAATCGTGTTGCCAAGTACATCAAGATCCTCTACAATGGTGCATCAAGATCTGTCACGATCTGTTAAGGTCTGTTAATATTCTGCTAAGCTCATTAGCATCATGATTTACATTACATCACGATTGCATCATGATTGGTGTCAAATCATAATAAATCGTTATAATCATGGCAAAATGTTTGACAGTCAAAAATTTTGCCACAATCAGCACGATCATCACGAATCCACCAAGTTCCCTCAAGATCATCACGAATCCACCAAGTTCCCTCAAGATCATCACGAATCCAC
>JAQMYF010000005.1:20895395-20909001 GCA_030014195.1 Neosilurus mollespiculum | reverse complement strand
GCGACCCTAATTAGGAATAAGCGGTTCAGAAGATGAATGAATGAATGAATATATATATATATATATATATATATATATATATATATATATTCATGTACATATTATATTTTACTTGGCTGTTATAATTTGCAAACACCAAAATGTAAATAGAGTGAAGAGGGTGATTATTTTCTATACCAACTGTGAAAAATTCAGAGTTATACTTGTTTGTGTAAAACAGCACTGAAACAAATGATATAACATTAGATATGATATAAGCTTATAATGAAGAGAATGAGTGATATAAAAAGGGAATGGGGTCATTGGTGAAGGTTCTGACCATCCCATGATTGACCTTAGTTTCTCATAGCTGTCAGAGTGCATGGAGAAAAAAAAAGAATTATGGAAGCAATAGTAAAGGACAAGGGGTTAATCTGGGGTGAGGTTACAGAGGTATGGCTTGAGCCTCTGCAGAATCATGAGGCCTCAGCACTCCTTTACATGCAGTTACCATTGGTTTAGAATCACTACTGTGATGACAATCGAGTGCAGGACATAAAACTGCACTCAGGAAAGAATACAGAAAATTAATAATTTATTAAAGTAAAAGGTAGAATCTCCCCAGTGCAGCTAACTGGGTTATCAAAAGCCGGCCATGGCCATTGCCGTCAGTGTGTTTCTGCCCTGGGATGGGCTGGCGCGCTGTCCAGGGTGTATTCTGCCCTCGCCCAGAGTCGGCTGAGATGGGTGCCAGCCTCCCCATGACCCTAATTAGGATTAAACAAATTAATTTAATAAAATGAACGATGAAAAGGTAGAACATTACAAAGTCATGATGATTTGATGGAGAATGCTCATCTTCACTGATTTATTTAGGTATTATACAGTTATAATTTTAATGACACTTATAATAATATTATAGTAATATGAGGTGCTTAACCAGTTCACTGCACCATGTGTCGACTTTGCAATCTTTTTTCTTGTCCACTCTAGGTTGTGGATGGTACACCATGTTCTCCTGACTCTTTAGGAGTCTGTGTTCAGGGCAAATGTCGCAAGGCAGGCTGCGATGGTAAACTCGGCTCCAGCAAGAAGTTTGACAAATGTGGTCTCTGTGGAGGAGACAATAAAAGCTGCAAGAAGATTTCTGGCCTCTTCACAAAACCCATGTAAGTTCCTGTAGGAAGGGCATGTAACATTATGTAACCTGCATTCCAGTCATTTTTGCTGATAGGTCCAAGAAGTCATTATATTTCATTAAATGTTCATTTACATTTTTGTGTGTTCAGTTGGTGATCATGCCCTCATATGTTTCTTTCTAATTTATACATTGAGAGTATTTTAGATGTCCAGGGTGTGCTTTGCCCTCACCCAGAATTGGCTGAGATGGGCACCAGCTTCCCCGTGATCCTAATAAGAATTAAGCGGTTCAGAAAATTAATGAATGAATGAGTATTTTAGATAGTGATAATAATGCAAAAAGGCCATGTTGTCCTAAATGCAATTATGGTACAGACCAAAGGCAAATCACATTACTTTGTAGTGGCTTCAGAGTAATTTCCCATTGATCAACAAACTAAATTTGTGTGCCCTGATTTGTGCGTGAGTGGCACAGTCGCATATTGCTTAGCACGTCCACCTCACAGCAAGAAATGAGTCTAAGTTCTAAGTTCAAGTCCTGGGCTCGGTGAGGGTGTTTCTGTGTAGAGTTTGCATGTTTTCCCCATCCTTGGCTGGATTTCCTTTGGGCCCTCCAGTTTTCCCCCCACAGTACAATGACATGCACATTAGACTAACTGGCTATTTCAAATTACCCCTAGGTGTAAGTATGAATGTAAATGGTTGTGTGTGTTGGCCTTGTGATGGACTGGCAAGCTGTTCAGAGTGTACCCAGCCTTTACCCAGAGTCAGCTGAGCTAAGCTTCAGCCTCCCCCGCGAACCTAGTAGGATTAAGTGGATTGGCAAATGGATGGATGGGATGATTTGTGTGTGAACTGTGTGTAAAATCAGTAGAATGGGCAGCCGGGCAATATGTAGAGTGGTAAGCAATGTGAGAACTGTATACACAGAAGTACAGACCTCAGAAATAATTATACACTTGCATAGTACAATAACATTTGCATACAGTATAACAAGGTTTCCATTATATGGGATCCTGACCTTGGAGAGTTTTCTTGTTTGATATTGGTTTAAATGAGGAGCACTTATTGCTGTAACCATAAAATGTCATATGTCCAAGACATTTGGTGGGGTTAGGGGTTGGCTGTCACTAACTCACTCACTTGCCAGGCTGCTTAATCCTACTATCATTCATACCCATTGACACTTACATCTAAGTTCAATTTGGAACAGCCAGTTGGCCTAATGTTCATGTCTTTGCACTATGAGAGGAAACCGGAGTACCCAGAAAAAACCCATGCAAGCACCTGAGCCCAGGAATCAAACCCAGGACCTATGTGCTGTGAAGTGGACATTCTAACCACTAGGCCACCGTGCCACATGAGGTTGGCTGTCAGTGCATTCAAAATGCTATGGAAAGGGCCATTCAAGTGCTAATATGTTTGTTTTGTTTTCATATAGAGGACATCTTATCAGGAGACATTCCTTATCTCATGGACAGATTTGTATGGATAAATTTGTGCACTGCACTTACATAAAGTTACCTGTAAGCTAAGAAGATGAATGCTTAGTCATCCTCGGGTATCCAAGAAATAACTGTGTAGTCACATTGTGATTTCATGGCATTGATTTAATATCTAGTGCATATACTGATATAAATTCAAGTAGTATTTGAAAACTCCATTTTAGACAACACTACTAAAAACATTTTACAACCACAGAGGTATAACCTGTATGCTGGTGATTTTAATAACTTACATTTTTTAATAACATAAAACTGAAGAGTGCTTGTGGCACTTTGACATAGTATTTTTATATAATTTGGCAGTTCCAAATTAGGTGAATGTGAGTGTGAATGGTTGTGTGTGTTGGCCCTGCAATTTATTGGCGAGCTGTCCTGAGTGTACCCTGCCTTCACCCAGAGTCGACTGTGATAGGGTCCAGCCTCCTTAGTAGGAGCAAGCCGTTTGGTAAATGAATAAATGAATGAACAATGCTATCCTAAATATGAAGGACTTTCCTTTTTTCAATATTGACAATCTTTTAACATAAATTGCAGCTGCACAGCAGTATTTGTTTGAATAACAACAATTGCAGAATAGAATTTTGAAATGAGCTTTATCTTTATTTTAAGAGATTTCCTGAAACTTAGCACACATGTTTATCTTTCCGAGCAGCAACCATTCTGTGAATATCTATCATGAAACTTCACTGTCCTGGATTTGGTTACCAAAGTTGTATATTTAGATACTTTAAAAAGTGTTAGGTATAAATTCACTTCAATAATACAACCCTGACCTTATATTCTCCCAACTTTTTTTTTCCTTAGCCATGGATACAACTTTGTCGTCATGCTTCCAGCGGGTGCATCTAATATTGACATCCGCCAGCGTGGCTATAAGGGAATGGTAAATGATGATAACTACCTGGCTGTCAAGAACAGCCAAGATGAATACCTCCTAAATGGCAACTATATAGTGTCAGCAGTGGAGCGGGACATCTTAGTGCGTGGCAGCCTCCTGCGCTACAGTGGCACCAGTGGCCAATCAGAGACAATACAAGCTGTAAGGCCACTTGGGGAAGCTCTGACGGTGGAGGTGCTGTCTGTGGGCCACTTAACACCGCCACGCATCCGCTATTCCTTCTATATCAAAAGAGAAACCAAAGAGAACAAGGCATTAAAGAAGGAGGGCAGGACTGCCGAAAACAGCATTCTTGTAGAAAAGGGAGGGCTTGGGAAGGAACCTGATCCCTTCAATAAAAAGATTAATTCTCCCTTTGTCAAAGAGGCTTTACACCCAGGGAAATGGGTGGCTACTGGGTGGGAGGAGTGCTCAGTGACCTGTGGGAATGGCCTCCAGAGGAGATTGGTACAGTGCCTAAAAGGAGACAACACTCCTGGGATGGACTGTGATCCAACCAAAAGGCCCAGTGCACTGCGGGTTTGTGGTGACCCATGCCCAGTATGGCATATAGGTGAGTGGTCTTCCTGTTCCAAGACCTGTGGCAAAGGCTTCAAGCGTCGCCCACTACGTTGTACCACTGAGACGGGCATGGTGCTTCCCAGGGATCACTGTATGAGCATGAAGAAGCCACAGGAGCTAGACTTTTGTTCATTAAAACCCTGCTAATGACATCATGACACAGTACTTCACCCTTCATGTTAGGTTTGTGGAGTTGTCAATTTGTTAAACAATATACTCAACAAAGGAAGAACAGTTAAAACTTTACGTTAACTTAACGATCTTAACGATTACTTAACGATCCAGAACTTCATTTGTTCTGGTGCATCTTTTTTTTTTGTCTTGCCAGAAAAAAAGGAAGTGGTATGGAGAAGAAGGAAAAACTTTTAGAAAAAAGAGAGAAGCAATACCTTGTAAAGCAATATTGACATATAGGCTAACTTAAATGCCCAGAACCATTCCACAAAGTAAGAAAAAAAAAAAAAAAAAAAAGCACAGATATTGCCCTTGTACTGCATGTCCTCCTTAAATCCCTCCTGTGTTAATGCCTCAGAAGGGTTCAGAGTGAGAGACTGAGGACAAGTTTCATGTAAACTGTATTGTTTAGTGCTTTGACCATTGCCATTATCATTTGAAAGCATGAACTAATCCTGTTATCTACTTGAATATTCCTGGTAGAATAAATATTGAGATGATGCTAGAGTGCTGGAGGAGCAGGAATTTGTTTACCTACAAGTTCTTATTTTTTCAGAGAAAATTTCTGTCAGTTTATTGTTATTTCTAAGTGACTAGAATTTGTACACCTTTTAAAACAAGGTATGGCATCACCAATTTACATACCTTGTATCACATTGACATATGTAAAACCTCAAGAAAAGGATTCCAAATGAGTCAGTTATTTAAATATTAGCATATTAATCTTTCTTCTGAATCTCAACAGGAGGTTATCTATTTATCTATAATTTATGAAAGATGGTCACCCTTAGAGTCCAGCCCCATACATTCTGCAATCTGTGCCTCCAAGACAGACTCTTTATCTCAATTAGTCATACATCTCATTCGCTTCAATTGTGTCCTCTCTTTCGAGTGAGACAGAGGTGCAGCTGCTATAATCAAGCCCTGTCTGGTACAGTAACTAAGTTATTATTACAGCAATGTCTTTTGATGGCTTATGCCATGATATCTGATATTGTGACGTATGGCAACCTGATAAACTGTCTTTTGTACACATTGTAAATTCATGTAATGAATAATACAGTAAAAAGATATGTGTGTCAGGTTCTTTGGAGCAACCATATCATCCATCTAAAAGATGGTTCCTATATGACTTGGAATGTGTTATCCATTATTTTCTTTTGCATTTTATTTTAGCAAAAGAGTTAAATGTCCTGCATGGGCTGCCTTGTATACTATGTATACATCCTCTAGCTGTGCACAAATAAATCCTGTAAATATCTTTCTATTTTATGTATTTTTATTTTTTTTTTTTTTTACTTTGGCATTTTGAATTGTCATGACTTCAAGGTATTTATTCCAAATAAAACATGTACTAATGACATGCTTTATCATTCTGCATCTTCAATGTTTTCTCATCATCATGGTGAAATATCCTTTAAGATATACTATAGACTTTAAACCAGAACTATGACTTTTCAAAGGCCTTCCTTGACTGGAAAAAAAGAGGATGGGAGGGAGTGATGGAAAATAAGAGAAAGACGTGGACCAAGTTTCAAACCATAGAATGCAGCAGCTCTTTGCTCTCTATCCAAGGCCTTATAAGGCAGTAAAGCTTCATTAGGGTATATATAGACACTAGGGGAAAAAAACAGTGTCAGGCCTGAATATTATGTGTAGTGAATTGGAATAAAGGTATTACATCAACAAGAAAGCACTGTCATGTCAGTTGCCAAAAATGTTTTCAAAAATATCAGCAGACTCAAAAAGTTTGATATATCTACCCAAAAGAACAGCTAGAACAGATGTTGGATTATTTTCTATCAAACAGTTTTTTTTCTTGCACACACACTATCTTACTTTCTCTGTGCTTTCCTTGCTATCACTAACATTAATCTATGCTTGCTCTAAAGTTGTGCCTCTATAATGTCTAGAATTATTAAACAATTTAAACACCACATAAAACAAAATGTTAGATATTCTCTATAGATATCCTGTGTTAGGTTGGCACGGTTATGTAATGGTTAGCACAGCAAGAAGGTCCTATTTTTGGGAGGTGGTTGGAAACCACAGAACCTAGAATAAATCAAAGACAAAAAAAGGGCATGTAAAGATCAGCACACACGGCAACCTGAGCACTCAAACAGAAATCCTTAAACTGTAAGAACCCCACTTAACTGTTACACATCAGTATCTAGCTTTATCTAGTATTTAAAAGCTATATGTACCAGGAACAATGCTAAAGACTCAGAGTTACAAGCTTGAAAGGTCATTTAAATCAATAATTGTATCTGTGGGCAACCTTACTTAGACGAAGGGTAGGGGTGGTGGTACTCTTTACCCTATTCCTTACTCTATGCCTTCCGAATAACATCCTTTTTCAAAAATATCTTGCCATGTTACTCACATCCAGTGACAATGTGAAACAAGGGGAAAAAAAGGTCAAAATGCCTTCCAGGGGGTTACAGGATTTGCGGTGGGGAGGGGTGAGGTTGTTGTGAGGGAGGAGAGACACTGGAGGGAAATGGGCAAATAAATGTTCACGCTTGCTGGTTTGTGTCATATTTTCCCTTTACTGATCATCTTGACTCATGTATTGAATATGTCTTTTTCCTATATTTTAAGATTTACTCTAGAGTAAGAAGTGAGAAGAGCGGTGTCAAAGTACAAAAGAATAACCGCTATAGATTGGAATAGCAGATCAGTTGTAAGCGCAGTCTATACTTCCAACCAGTTTAGATGATCATAATCGGTTTTTTTGAATGGGCTTTCAATGTACTACAAAGACTTGCTATATTACTACTGCTCCAGATAAGAAACAGTATGCCCAAGCATCAGCAGATAGCTAAGAACATTCTGGGTGACAAATATACCTTCATGCGCTTATGTTAATTTGGAGGTCCTCGGGTTGGCTTTGTCACACCACAAATTATTGATCTGTATCTAGTATAACCTGCTGAAACTGGACAAATCGGTAGAGATAGAGCAATAGTGAGAGTTATCATTCTGATAGTTAGTATAGCATTGCATGTAAAGCTTTCATAAATCATTGTGTTTATTTTCCTTCCTTCTTTCTTTTTTTTTAAGTAAACCAGGGCATCTACCATAGGAAAAAATGAAAATGACTATGTAAATGTATACAATCAGAATTAGGTGTGCTATCTAAACACCCTGTCTCTTCATAACAAACAGTATGCTTCCTGTAATAATCTCAGTTCAACATATCCTGGTTTCCACATTGCCAGTATTTGCTACAATTTTACTTGGAAAGCAATACACCATGCACAGTGGAAGTAAGCTTGACTCAGTTGTTTGACTCAAATGCTCCACCTTTCCCCAAAAGACTTAGCAATATCCTTGATTTAAAGCTCTTTAACACTCATTCTTTCTTGGCATTGACTAATGCATGATTTTTATGATGCATGCTCCCTTGGGTTTTTGATTTTAGTGTGTTGCCAACAATATACAGTATATATGGTTATATAGTTTTGAAAGAACCCTTTTGATTTGTTGTTTATAATGGCATACTTATGAAGCTTACCTGGAGGGAGACTTTAGACAAATAAACTTACAAAACCAAAAGGAAAATTACTCCCATCCAATAAAGAAACCTCAACACAAACTGAGACAATTCAGCAGGCACCAGAAGGTCCAGCAATCTGGGTGTCTTGTATTCTGTTTTTGGCATTTCCAGCTTTATGTTTCCCTTTGGCCTTGAAAAATGGCTGACCTGCAGGAAAATCCCTTGGCACAACTCACTCTGAAACTTTACGTGTGGTCCACAGGCAAAGGAAAACAACAGAAAGGCAAATATGGTTTACTGTACCATACACTACATCCATGCTCCCTACATCTGGTTCTGAATTATTGTACAAAACAATGAGGTATGAATGTCTCAGAAGTTCCACAACAAAGGTGGCTTTGCAAATAAATGGTGGTCCACAGAAAATGGTTAAATGCAATACATGGTTCAGTGAAATAATTTCAGATGTTTAACTCAGATTAAACTGTTTCAAGGCAGTATATTTGATCCCTATCTTGCTTGTAGAAATGTGTGTACATTGTGCCTACATAGCCATACTGAAAATCTTAGAGGGAATAGTAAAACATCAGCAGTTTTTAATTTACTAGGCATGGTTTCAATGAGCTACTTGGTTCATGGATGACTGGTACTATAATTATTTTCTGTTCTGCGAGTGTTTATGACCATGGCTTGTGCAGAGGATGTGTTTAGGAAAAGTACACTCAATTTACAATTATGCTTTGGTTTGTCACATAGTTTTTGTAATTCTGGTTCTGCTTGGTGTATTCATATAATAACATGTTAGCACTGGCAGTTTATTAAATGAAGCACATATAATAATTCATTATAGATTCTATAATCAACCTGAATTAATAACCCTAGGTTAGGTTTCTCACAAATCTTTGTGGCCTTATAAAGAGTAGAAACAGTGTGCAAGGTTTTTAGAAATTTTAAAACCATGAAAGGAAATGTATGAGTCATTTTTAATGAAGACAAAAATGATAAATACTTTATGTAACTCCAAATCAGAAAAACTGGGACACACATTCACATAGAAAATCAGACAACAACAAAGCAGTGATTTCAAATTTATTTTGACTTGCAGGTTTTTGTTTTTTTTGTCCACTTCATTTCATTGGCTGCAACACATAACTTTTTTAAACAGGTAATGACAACAGGTGACTGTAATCATGATTTGATTAAAAAAAACAAACAAACAACAAAAAAACCAACAAAACAAACAGGTTGCCATTCCTTCTCACAACACTTTCTGTGATACATAAGGTCAACGCCTGAAACACTACATCACTTGCTGTCTTCAGTCTTCAAACGTCTTTTAAGTGTTGTGAGAAGGAATGGCAACATTACACTGTGGTAAATGCCATGTCTTTTACCTTGTAAAAATCAAATTGAAATAAGTGTTTATTTTAAAAATAGAATCCATGAAGTAAAAAAAATCAATTAATGTGCTGTTGTATTGTTTTGTCTGCAAGACAATTAAAATATTAATTAACACATTTTTTTATTTTATTGCCAACATATTGTCCTAACTTCTTCTGATTTGAAATTATATTTTCTAACTCTCCATCACAACTAAACTAGGACTGTAAGGGTTCCTGGTAATATTATTCATTGAAGTAACCAAAAAGTGCCACCTCCTACATCCCAGGGTATGCCTCTTGGACTTTAATTTGGATTCAAAAGAACTTAAGTTATTCCTCATAAAACATTACTATATAAAATCAGCATACAGCTAGCATAATTCTAGCAAAGCATGTATGTGTTTTATACATAAATAAATTACACTATGATTGTGTCTCTGATCAAATCTCTTTCTTCATGTCAAAATATACCTAAACAAGAACAAAACATACTGTCCTGCATTTTACAATCCAAGATGCATAGTATGTAAAGCAATCATACTAAGCAATATTACTTTAGAGAATTGACAGACTTCCAGTCTGTACATACTCATACTCCACAAAAATGAGCACTCTGTAAAACAACAGCAAATAATTTGAGAGCTCTTCTTTTCCATTAGCAACAGCATGTTCTGACCTGTATATCTATTCAGTTCTATTCTGGTGTGTGGTATCAAAAACACCATGATTATGACATCATGTTTCAGTCATGCTTGATAAGTCGGAGAGCTTGAGCTGCATATCATGCAGTTTTTCATGCCAACTTAAAATTAACATAAATCTTCTTTGTATCTTCATGGGGAGCCTTCCTTTTATTATACAATAAAGAAACAAAATGACCTTTTTTCATCGAAATGATAAATCATGCACACAAACACAGATAGGATAAGTGTCCCTCCTTCACTTAAGGGGATACCAGAATTAAGCCATAGCTTAATCAGAGATATGCTGTCACTTTTATCAAGTGTTGCCTTACAGTCTTAAATCCAGTTCACTTACTTAATCTTATTTTGAAAAAAGTTCAGTAAAGAAGGCTTTTACTGTTATGCAGGTAAGGGAAAGATGGAGAAATAGAACAATGTTACTGTTTATCAAGAGTCCAGAAAAAAATGTAGTAAGAGAAGTAAAATAAGTCCTAAGAAATAATTGTCCACTAAAACTTTCAGATAAAAGAACAACAAAAAGTAACAGAATTTGAACACGCGTGTGTGTTAATCTCACAGAGTTGTGTTGATGTTGGACAGATAGAAGGAACAACGGTGGCCTTAGAGAGAGAGAGAGAGAGAGAGAGAGAGAGACTTACACCCATTAAAACAATTAAAAAGACCAGCATACCTGTGTATATGACAGACTTGCCATATCTGGAGTTATAGTAGCCTGAAATAACACAAAGCAAATGACTGTATAGTTGGGTGATGGCTCTGATTCTTTTACACTCAGGTCCTTAATCTTTTTTGTCAGCTGCAGTCTTGGGCCTTATTTATCAAGCTGGATACAAATGGATTTGTGTGCATAAGAACTTACCAAGATCCAAATGTGTTTCTCTCAAAACACCAAGTGCTTTGCAACTGTTTACATTTTAGGATGAGTGGTGGCCAGGAAGCATTACCACTCTTGGTCCATTAAAAGTTAATGGCATTATGAAACCAACACCAACTGTCCAACAAGTTACTTTACAATACTTATACTGTTCTAATGTTTACGTACCTAAATAACACATCTATTACACTTATATAGACATAGATATAGTTAGACATGTAACAATCCGTTTACCATAGTATTCAATGTATTCATGTGACATCATATTTGCCTCATTAGCTATGCAAGACCATGATGGTATAATAAAAAAAATTAAAATAAACAAACAAAAAATAAACAAACAAACAAACAAACAAATAAATAAATAAAAAAGATGAATGAGCACAGAACAAAAAAAACATTGAGAAAGGTGGCATTTGAACCTTTCATTGAAATCAAAAGGAGCAGAGTGGAAGCTAACTCAAGTTTGCAGTGATAACCACGTGAAAGGTTTGTAAATCTTTCAGATCTATTATGTTTGTGTTATCTAGGAACCCAGAAATTCAAGAGAAGACTGGCGGTTATGATGTTGTATGCCAGTCATATAGGACGTTAGAGAATGTTGGTAAAATGGAGGAAAAGATACAAAGTGTGTTTTATGAGCTCAGGTTAAAGGCACGGGACACAGGAATGAGCCAGAAGTCACTCAAGAACAGTCCAGACAAGACCTAGTTTCATATAGGTTGACCCTACTTTCTTGGTTCTTGCAGGTCTCTTAATGATAAGAGCCTTTCATTACCACCACTGAATGTCTTTCCTGAACAAGTTTTAATAGCCAATGCTGTTAGTGATGTGCTTGAGATTGAACTTGCCACTTGCAGGTTCCCACAGAAAAAAAAATCACAAGAAGCAAGATCAGGGGAATGAGCAGGCCACCCAACATCACTGCCAGAGATCAGCCCATCTGGAAAATTTTTCTCAGCATTTCCAATGATCTTCGAGTTGTGTGTTTGCTGTAGCTCTATCCTGCTGAAACCACACATGCAGTTCTTCAAGCTTAAGGTGCTCAAGTTGGGGTTGGGCTAGCAACAGACCATAGCACCGCCTCTCCTGCCTCTCTCAGTTGCATGTGTACAAATAATTTGATTATCTTTAACTGTTTTTTTATTTACCTATCAAATGTGGGACGTTTTTTTTTTGGGTCACCAAGAAAATAAAGTTAAATCAGTACTGCAGGGTTAATATACCTTTTACTGTGCTCTAGTTTTTTACTAGCCTATGTGATTTATCTCCCATTATCATTTCATTTTGGCTAAATACAAAGGTGTCCCAGAGAAACCACTCCAGGTCATGGGCTTAGTATCTCTTATTCACCTGTTTTAAAGGGTTTATACAATGTTTCAAATTATTGCTGCAAGGTGTGTAGGTAGGCAAGTTCATAATTTTTGACAAGTATAGCAAAGGCAACAAAGGTCAGAATATGAAAAAAATAAACGTAATTTAAGGCATGGTCAAACTGAACTACTAGCATAACAATAAATAAGCATAACAAACTGTATTACTAAGATGCTTGGTGAAGTGCACCGTATAAAATGTAAGCAAAGGTACTCTTTAATGAACAAGAGGCAGGCTCTGGCTTTGGTTTATTTTAAGAGTCCAAAATTGGTTTTGCTGATAGAACACAGGTGTCAGTAATCAGGGGAGATAGGGTGTTGGGTGCTTGCTGCCAGGAACTTTTTTCACAACTGCTTTAGCTAACATACACTCTGTACACCAAATACTCTCTGGATGTGACACCACACACAAATATTCACACCTCTGATCTTATCCATTCCACATACTGGCATCTTTTTTAGAGACATTATTTTCAGAGACTGGAGAATCAGGATGAAACCCACAAGAACACAGGGAGAGAATGCAAAACTCCACACAGACAGTAACCCAAGCTCAGGATTAAACCCAGGAGCTAGGAGCTGTGAGGTGTTAATTCTTCCCACTGTGTCACTGTTCCTCTACCTGCTTCATCACTATCGGTTATCAGTATTTACCAAATGTTGACATAAATCCTCTTAATTGCCATAAACTGGTGATCAGTTGGCTGTGAAAGCTGATCTGTTTCTAAAGTAATGGTTCCTAAAGTGGAAAGGTACATATTAGTTCATACACAATATTTGGAATCATTCAAGAATGGTTGATTTCTTAAATCCTTAAATTATTGCAAAACATTTGTGTGTAATAAAGTGAAATATACAAGGATCAGCCATAATATTAAAAACATTATGACCACTCACATGTGAAGTGAATAACATTGGTTATCTCATTACAGTGGCAACTGCCATAGAGTGGGATGTATCAGGCAGAAAGTGAAGTCAGTTTTTGATTTGTTGGTGCAAGAAAAATCAGCAAGTGTAAGGATCTGAGTGACTTTCACAAGGGCCACATTGTGAGTGCTTAACGAACGGGTCTATTCATTACAAAATGGCAAATCTTGTGGGTTGTTCCTGGTATGCAATAATACATACCATCCAAGTGTCCAAGAAAGGACAGAGAACTGACAAGAGTGTCATGGGTGTGAAGGGATCCCTGATTCATGTGGGTAGCGAAGGCTAGTACATTTGATCTTGTACCACAGAGCTAAGGTTGAGTGACTATAGCACAAACTGCTGAAACTGTTAATACTAAATAGGATAGACAGGTGTCAACACACATAATACATTACAGCTTGATGTACATGAGGCTGTCTGGCCACAGACCAGTCAGGTGTGTTTAAGTTATGGCTGACTGGTGTAAATATGACAATTTTAATTTATTTATTTTTGGCATTCAAAATATCATCCATTGGGTTTTGTTTGAAATTTATAGAACAGAGTTCTATAATACATATAGCATATAATATCATTATATATAT
>JAQMYF010000005.1:20861805-20885667 GCA_030014195.1 Neosilurus mollespiculum | reverse complement strand
TATATATAATGTGTGTGTGTGTGTGTGTGTGTGTGTGTGTTTGTGTGTCTATATGTGTACATATATGTATGCGTGTATCTGTGTATGTAGGTAATGCACATTTTTAGCCTAGTGTAGTTCCTTAGTTGTCTTTTGTGCACTGTGTTTTATATATATGTAATTGCTGCTAAACAAAGAGCTGCTAAACTGGTTTTCATTGTTCATGCAACAGTTGACAATAAAGACCTCTTTATCTTTATCTTATAGAGGTATAGGTTGCCTTGGTAAACTATTTTTAATTTTCTAAAAACAAGTTTACATTTTCTGTTGTAAAATTCACAGCAAACCCACTTTTGGTCAATTTATGTGAAGTAAATAAACTTGTAAATTTGGAAATGTAGTAACACAGTGTTTGTTAATGCTAGTCCTAAGACTATAAAACACTGGTTCATTTTTTTCAAATGCCCCGTTTAGAAGTACAAATTTAATTACTGATATGCACATGAGATGTTAATGCAAGTATAATTTGTTTTATTCTTTGTTAAAATATATTTTTATAAGTCTTGAGACTTCTATAAAATGAGATTTTTTTCAGCAAGCCTACACCGTAAATGCAGAGATGCAGGTTTGTTTACATTAGAAACCTGCTTGGCTGTACTAGATCATCCTGGTTCCAATATGGCAGTGCAAAATCGTGAGTTTTTCATCCAAGCTCCATTCCAGTCTAAATACATTTCAATGGTTGGAACAATGGTCTGTCAGAACATACAGTGCTCCCCAAAAGCATCCACTTAGCAAAGCAATAGAAAGTATACCAGCATCTTAAAATCCCACAAAGCAGCAGTGTCTTCTCAGTTACTGAAATGGAATCCTTATTTACTGCATGCAGCATGACAAAGTTCTATCAAGATTAATTGAGGGGGACTCCTGTCAGACAAGACCAGGAATCTGACTTCACAGTTGTGGGTTTACCAAAATTAGGCAGTTAACAAATTTGAAAAACAGAGCAGGTGATGATTTTCCATTCTGTCAGTAAATAGCAAGGGTGTCAAGTAAGGACAAGTGCTTCTAAATAGAAAATGATGTTACATTTGTGTAATGCAGAGAGAGAATCAGAGTAGTCCTTAAATAAATAAAGTAAGAGAAATATAAAGAATAATGTGGAAACAGTGTCAGTGGTGGCAACATGCCTGTATCCAAACTATAGAGATCTGCTGCGTTGTGCACATTGAATCACAAAAGAAAGCAAATGAGCTGTTGGATATGTCAGTTTTGAAACTGAACACACTGTTATGTAATTCTCATATTCTCTGACACATGGATTGGACCAACCATTCCCCAGTGGGGTTTTATTTATACTATTTTCTCACTGATGCAACTTTCATGCGGACACCCATGGTACCTTGAAGAGGAACACCCCATGGTGTCAGATATATAAAACAGTTTTTTTCCCCTTGTCCTCATCCTCTTCCCTTCAAAGGCATAATTCTGCAACAATAGCTGAGGTGAAAATTCACAGCCTTTTATATTGTGGAAAAAAACATATGATCACCAGGAGCATCATATGGTACCACCGGTGCTTGTCGATGTTCACAGTGGTCATACGATGCTGGTGGTGGTGGTGTCACGTTGTCACATGAAAATGGAAAGTTTTCGGTCTTTCCGCAGAAATGCGGTGGGAAAATTAAATGTGATAGAAATGAAATTAAAAGCGAGTAGCTGCAGAAGGCGGGGTTGAAGGTGCTCTGTGGCAACTTGTGATACACACGACATTCACACGTTACTTTGTGGTGTTCTGTGGAAGAATTTCCATGAGATTCCGTGAAATTTCCGGTGAGAAAGAGGAATTAGGAATGCTTGGTTTACAGGTGTGTTTTGTAATCCTGTATGGTTCGGCAGGATGTGGAAGTATGACAACAACCCTCTGGATACCCTCGAAAAAAAAAATTGTTCACCACAATCTGAGAATTTAACTCCTGGCACCCTTCACTGTAGGTGACAAGCAGAGTTTCCCCTGCTGGGCCACACAGTATGAAGTTGCTGTGAAGGCACTGGTTGTCAGCAATGAATGTGACTACCAGTATGAGCTTTGCCAGTATGATTTTAACAACGTGGCTGCACAAAGCTGCCTTTCTCTTTTGGGATAGCCTGCCTGCACCACTACAGAGTAATTACTCTGCAGTGAAGGAAAAAGTGAAAGAGGCTTTTGGACAAAGACATTTTCTATACTGTTTCAAAGTGAACCTGTCTGCCCGTCTTCATGCCCCAGGTGAGAGTGTGAAAGTGCATGCAGCAGATTGTTAGCAAACTGGTTCAAGAAGCAGTCCCAGTCAATGGAGATACAGCTCAGAAGGAGGAAATTTTCTGTAGGTTTCTGGGGGGACTTGATCCATCCCTCAGAGTTAAATGTCATGAGCAGGGAGCTACTGACTTGGAGGAGGCCCTGATCATTGCTGGCCAATGTGAGATGACCAAGGAGGCTCTGATGATGGACTATACAAACACGCCTGTACACCAGCCACCTCGGTAGTAGTACCAGTAGTGTCAATAGTGAGGTGGCAATGGTACATTCAATATCAGATAGAGGTGGTTTGTACAAAGCCATGGACAGACTTTCTGAGGACATGAGAGAAATCAGGCTGGACATGAGACAGCTGGCAGAGGAAAATAAATGACTGAAAAACTGCAGCTGGAAGGAGGAATGGAGGAACTTCCCCCAGAGCATAAATAGACTGTAGAGAACAAGTCTGCCAGTCATGTCATCCTTGAGGTGAGCAGAGAGGGTGTTCACCCAACTATTGTTGGCATGGAAGGACTGCAGAGGGTGTTCCTGGGGTTAAACAGCAGTACAGGGCTCCCTACACTGACCAAGCTCGCTCTCTGGATTGGCAGGACCCCAGATACAAAGTGGAGCACCTTAAAGATCAGTCACCCAGGCAGCAAGATATGTGTTTTCTCTCCCCATAGAGAGAGTGGTCAGCCACTCATTTGGAAAATGAGATATAGCTGATGTTGCAGCCCAAACACCAACTGTTGCAGTTTTCTATGTCCTTAGGGAGACGACACAAGCAGCGCTGTTAGGTTTGGACTTTTTGTTGGCCATCCATGCACTCTTGGACTTTGCACATGGCAGATTGCATTTGCGGGACATTAACTTTCCTCTTTTGAGTGGCACAGACCTCATTCCTGAGTGGTGTAATGTTTCCATAGCAACTGCTTTGACACTGCCACCCCTAAGTGAGGCACTTGTGCCTGCAAAAGTATCCATGGGTTGGCCAGTTGACAGACTGCTTGACTTTGTAGGATACTTTTCACCCAATCTCCAGATTAGGATCGAGTAAGTAGTGGTGCACCTGGTGACATCTATGAAAGACTCTGTAGCCTGTGTATTGAACCCCACTGATCAGGACATGGTGATAAGAGCAGGCATGCACCTCGGAGAATTTTTTTCAGTGGATGATTCTGAACTTTTGCCACTCCCCAAAGCTTAGTTTGAAACTGTCTCTTCCATTTAAGACACTGAAGTACCTTTGATGTTGCTAAAGGAGTCTCCAGCTAGTTCACAGTAGGAAGAGAAATCAGCTGCATTGCTGGCAGAGCACAAGGAAGTATTTAACACATTGAACAGGGTGCCTGGTGCATGCATGTTCATCAGACATCACATATAAACTGGTGACCACTCCTCTCTGCAACAGCATGCTTATAGGACATCATCGGAAAAGAGGGAGGAAATTGACCAACGTGTAGCATCTCTGTTAGTAGATGGAGTGATTGAGAAGATCTGCAACCCCTGGGTGTTTCCAGTGGGTCTGGTAAGTAAGAAAAATGGTGAGTGGAGGTTCTGTTTTGATTATCATCAATTAAACAGCATAACTGTAAAATACATCCTCTTCCATTAACAGCCTCCCTGTGGTTTAGTACATTTGATTTCTCCAATGGCTACTGGCAGGTGGAGGTTGCAGAAGAGAAGAGGGAAAAGACTGCATTCACCACAGGTATGGGCCTCTACCAGTGGCGCTCAATGCCTATGGGCTTCACTAACTCACCTGCAAATGTTTATTGCATTATGGAGCTTGTGCTCAGAAGGCTGCACTGCCAGTTGAGCATGGTTTATCTTGATGATGTGCTAATCTACAACCCCACTTTTGAAGTCTTCTTTCCAGTCTTCATGAAGTTTTCCCTAAAAAAGTGACACCTAGCTCAGGATCATGGGGTCTTTTTGGGATATGTCTCTCAGCATGGCCTGCAGCAAGATCCTCAAAACACAGACAAGGTCATGACTGCACTTCCTGCACTTGACATGTGAAGACACTCTCTTCAAATGGACACCTGACTGTGATGCAGCCTTTGATTATCTGAAAGTGGTCCTGTCATCTGCCCCAAAACATCAAAGATGCTGATCAACATTTGACAGAGAATTGTTGGCCATTGTGTGGCCTGTGCATCAATTCAGACACTACACTGGCTCAGTTTCATTCACCATCATAACTGACCATAAACCTCTCCTGTGTCTCTGAAAAATATGTCAATTGACAGAGACCCCACTGGGAGAAGAGCTAGATGGGCACTGGAGCTGGACCCCTACAACTGGGCCATACAACATAAAGATTTATGCAGAATAGGACTGCAGAATTCTAATGCTGATGCTCTGTAGTGACAACCTCTGGATCCTGAGCCTGACACTGTAATCAGTACCGTGCCAAGTACAACCATCCAGGTCAATTCTATATGCTCAACTGTGACTGCAGATTATTTTAATGTTTGAGTACAAATTGTTTAATTTTATTCACTATGTACTGTTACTTCTTCAGTTTGTGAATACATTTCTTAATTTTCTCTTAGGGGAGTACCTGTTTATAGACAGTAGGGTATATATTGGCCCATACCAGTGTTTTCTGTTTGTACTGACACAGTAAATGTTGTAGATCCTGTGCTTTTATTTTAAAGGAGGACTATACAGAACTGCAGTGAGATGTTTGCAGCAAGGAATAAAAATATGCTCAATGGGAAGACAGAATTCACGTTATTATTTTATAGTTTCATAGGTATGGCACATGAATATAACACTCGGCTACATAAGCATGAACGTTGAAGCTTTGGAACCTTAAGCTATATGTACAGTTGATAAGTACAGAAAGCTTAAAAAATTTTTAAAGAATAAAACACCATTACATCACTCCTTCTATAAAATAACATGCAATAAAGGGAAACACATTGCACCTGCCCACTAAGCTTTATAAGCTTGCTGGATACTTTGCTCTTTTTGCAGACACAGCATTGTTCCACTAACAGAGCACAATGCTGCTAAGTTTTAGATGAAGAGATTTTGAGTGATAAAGATTTAATAAAGGTAAACTTTTATTGAGGGAAAGATATATTACAAAAAAAAAAAAATAGAAAAAAATAATTTAATTAAGATAAGATAAATTAGATATTCATTCAGAGATAGTGAATAAAAGAATAATGCTATTTTGAGAAAAGTTTCAAGAAAGTGAGTAATTGAAGAAAAGAAAGAAATGAAGGAGAAAAGAAAGAAATGAAGGAGAAAACTTTAAACTGAATTAGGCTTGTGAGCAGTTTGTGTTGGCTGCTCATCCTATTGGTATTTTAGGTTATTTATTTATTAATTAATTTATTTTTTCTTTTTAGCTATTAAAGCATCACAAATATGCATTTATTCATTAATTTGCCGAACTGCTTAATCCTACTAGGGTCATGGGGAGGCTGGAACCTATCTTAGCTGACTCTTGGCGAAGGCAGGGTACACCCTTAAGAGTTCACCAATTCATAGCAGAGCAACACACACCCACAATCACGCAGTGGGCCCAGAACTCAAACCCAGGATCTTCTTGCTGTGAGCTGGTCATGCTGACCAATAGGCCACCATGCCACCCACATCTCAGATATGATTTAATCCCATTCCACATTGGTTATTGAGATCTTAGGGTTCCAATGGCTACAAGATGATAGCAAACAAATTGGCTGTCCTACTATATCGGTCTACCACATCAATCCATTTTGGTCTGGGGCACACCTGTCCTAAGTACCGCCTGACTACAAGGACCTCCCCACCAGTCAATGACATATTTTAGAAAACATTTATTTTTCATGAGTGCTGGAAAAGCCAATTGCTTTTCATTTTTTCTTTTATTTTTCTAATTACAAGACAAAACGAGAGGATAATTTCCACAGTTCTTAGTGACTGAAAAAGTCCATGGTGTGCTGTGTAATGCAGCCAGTCATGTGTGATGGATTTATGGTTTAATGGAATATTATAAACTGGGCTCCTTTTCACAATCCTGTCCCCATTATCATTAAGTCTCTCTCCCTTTTCTGTTCTCTTCTGTGAAGCTTGTCCACTAGTGCCCTCCACTTTTCTCTTTTCTGATATGTCATATCCTTTTTTTATGTACACTTCCTTCAGGCTTTCTTCCTTGGTGCTTTTTAGTTTTTTTGCATGTCCGAATATATTGTTTTTTGATTTCTGGTCTTTTAATGTTACTCTCAGAGGTCGTGTTCTGGGTCAGTGTTGCTTTCATCATTTGTCTTTCGACCTCCAAGCCTTCTATTACTCTTTTCTTCTACCAACCCTGTGTTTATATCTAATTCCTGTAATACAAGCTTAACTAAGGCCTCATCATCATGGGTAACTCTCTTTTTGATTGGTTCACTATTAGATTCTTCCAGTCCAAATATCACTAAATAGTTTTTTTTCTCTCATTTCCTTAATTTCTGTATAACACCCTTCTAGTTTCTTGTCAATAATACAATCCATTGTTCTATCCACTCTGTGTAATCTCCTTATGATTTTTTCCAACCTTTCCAGAGCCATCTATCTTTCTATCAATTTTGTCTACTCTGTTGCATATTTGTTTCTACTCCTCCTTTATTCATATTATGGAAGTTAGGATCATGCTGAAAGTTAAGTTGCATTTACCACAATACCAGTGCAGATTCAAATTTTGCTTCGTGAGAAATGCGTAAGTTTCTTTGTCTGCAGATTCACATTGAATGAGATGCCAAAACCCACACACCTCACATTCAAGCGCTTGGTCATTGTTAGTTACAATCTTCTTACATGAGCCACATTTTGCCTCATTATTTTGTTCATCCCATGTAGTTGTTTTCTTTGTTGTTTTTGATGATGATATTGTATCATCATTATTTTGCTCCAAGTGTCCCTGGTTACCACCTTTCGTATTACTTCCTGCTGTCCCCCTTCTATTTCCCAATCTATCGGATCATACCTTCAGCTTAAAAGAAGAAGGCAGTGGGGTTGCAATGCTGATGTACTAATGATCTACAGAGCACAAAGGATAGAAAACAGTGTGAATAGCAAGAAAAAAATTAGTGACAGTTGCAAATGTGGCATTCCAATGCATATCAATAACATAGAAAACCAAAATGCAGAATTTAGAAATTGTAAGATAAATATTTCTTATTCTTATTCTACTAACAATCCTATTAATATGCAGGCATATTAGAACTAGTAAGCATGCTAGTAAGTCTGCTTCTAAAGATGAAAAACCGGTGCACGTACTGGAACTGTTGCTGCTGCAAGGCTTACAGCACAGACATCAGTCAGACCATGACCTATTTCAACACTGAGTTCTATTAGCAACTTCATGCAAAATGTCATAAATCCAGCAAGATAGAACATATGTGATGAGGCACAACTGTCACAGTGAAGCAAAAATCTACCTAATGCAAGATGGTTATGCCTAAGTGAAGGCTCAAACAAGCATGTGTTATGAGGTGGAATTTAATATTTCACATGCTGAAATAGGTTCAAGAAGCACAGAGGTGTAGTGGTTAGTATGTCAGCTCACAGCTAGAAGGTCCTAGGTGTGAGTGCGGGTGTAAAGGTTGTGTGTGTGTGCATTTGCCCTGCAATGGTCTGGTAAGCTGTTCAGGGTGTAACCTGCCTTTGTCCAGTGTTGAGCAGAGATAGGTGTCAGCCTCCCCACAACCCTAGTAGGATTAAGTGTTTCAGCAAATGAGTGAAACTGAGTGAGAGTAAGCTCATGTAGTGTAGATGACATGAATGTGGTTCCCTCATTCATGAGAATTTTTGTTGAAACACCCACACGAAACATGACACCAAGGAGTGCCACAACAATACTACGTACAGAAATATTGTGTAAAGGCACTGCTTCTGGGTATTGAATTACATAATCCAGTATAACTAACTCAAAGTATTGCCCATGTGCAGACCTATGTAATGGTGACCTGAGGTCTATTACAATTCTTGAAGGGAATGTCTATTAATTGGAGAGGGCACAATGGAATTGGGATGTCTGTTAATTGGGGAAGGCACAATGGTGCTTCTGGAGTGGCCTGTAGAGTAACCAGATTTTATTTGCAGCATTCCACACACAACTGATAAATAGTGCCATGACTGCCTGGCCAAAAGAACCAAACCCTGGGACAGTTCAGGGTTTTTTCATTCTCCAAGTGCACTGTCATGGGATTTTGATCTGCATGAAAAAGCATTTCCCTGCGCCTCTTTGGAACCAACAATTGGGTCATTTCTTTTAGACAGTATCTTTGGTGTCTGGTTTGTGTATAGGAAAGTATAGGAAGCTTAGCGCAACATTGCACTGAAGGTTTTGACCATTGATTACTCTCACTTGGAAAAGTCTCAAGGTTTTATTCCATCACTCCTTCAATGGGAAATCCCTTTAGAAATTTCCTATGGATAGAGGAGGGGTGGAGTCCCCACTCTCGCCAGTGTCCCCCTAATGAGAAGCTTACTTAGATGGCCCTGGGACCACCTCCCCAGCCAATGCTGTGCTGGAAGCTCCCAGCAATTTATTACTGCTGGACCCATCAATCAAACTAGACTTTGATAGAGTTTTAAATTCCAGCTAATTAATTCCCAAAATAAGTTGATGGGTGAGGCACGGGCTAACTGCCAGCACTCCATTATGTTTTTCAACCCCAAGTTGGATCAGAACAGGTTCTAGCAGGTTAGGATGAACACACTTCATGAGGGGACCCCCATGAACACACTTCACCATCACCAATCATGCACCTTCTACATCCATACATTGAATCAGGCTTTGATGGATTGAAATTTGATTACAACCCGTGTCCATTAAAGGCTGATGTGTACTCCACATGAACACTTTGTATATTCCTTCTTGATCCTTCTTGATCAAGTGAAATCCAAAATTTTATTTTGGCCATTTTTCATGCAACACTGATCGTGGAACAGCCTAGCTTTCTGGCCACAGAAGTGAACATGAATGGTTCCCCCTGTGTAACGGAAGAGGATGATAGGCACTGTGGACAAACAGATGGGGAAAGAAAGGACACACAGGTGAGAGGAACATAGGTAAGTTGAGTATTAATTAAGGGAGTTGGTAGATAAATCAAGGAAGGATAATGAATCACAAGAGAATTAAGTGGATGACAGAGAGAGAGAGAGAGAGAGAGAGAGAGAGAGAGAGAGAGAGAGAGAGAGAGAGAGAGAGAAAGGACACTGGAAACACTGTGAGATGATCATAAGCTTGATCACCTTGTTGATCTTTCAGCCACTCTTGTTGTCCTTGTGGTCCGTGTAGCCCTTGTTGTTCTTCTGCCAGCTGCTGGTATAGCTCCAGAAATGCCTAAGGATCATCCTAAGACCCCTTCTGGGGTGGCATCAGGGAGGCCCAAAGCCATCAGGGAGGTGGTCCCGCCAAATCTCTGGAGTAGGTTCTGTAACACCCACCAGTCTTCCTGCTGCTCTTTGCACAGCAATTACAAGCACTGTTCATTGGAAGCAGGGAGACCAGTGCCTGGAGCTGATTCATGGTAGTTCCAGAAATGGCTAGTAGGAAATCAATGAGCTTTGCAGTGATCATACTGGTGGCTTCACCAGTATCGCTGGTTTTGCCACTACTCTGGGAGTTCTCATGTTCGGGATACTGATGTCTCAAAGACACATGGACAGTTCACTCCATTTATTCAGTTTCTCAAAGAGCGGTATTTTTCAGATGACACTTTGAGGCTTTTAATGCACTACACCAGACAGCACACACAGACTGCTCCCAGCTCAATCTCTTTCACCATATTCTTTCCATCTGCAAGAACACAGGAAGAACACCCATGAATATAGGCAATGATTATACAGAGGTGAAGCTTATCATGTTACCTGCCAGCTGTGCCTGACCTCCTCTCCACCTGCAGAGAGCACTTGATCACACCTTCACTGCCACAAATGTTTTATTTGTTTGTTATCTTTTCAAGAATTAGAGTTTTTCTACTAAAAATTAATTTGCTGGCCTGCTGCAAGGAACTTCTGTGGCTCATGGCCCCTGCTCATCTGTCTAGAGTCCAACAGAGTTATTCTAGGGAACACTGGTTCATTGATGTTGAGAGGCTCAGGAGGGTTACTGGTGCTTGAATGAGGTGCAAGTTGTCAAGGATTGACAGGTTAAAGCTTTGGTATGTGAAAGGATAGTGATAGGCAGCTGTGAGGATGAACAGAAAGCTTGCAAGTGACTTAATTTATGTGTTTGAACATTTTATATAGTCTAGTGTACTGGGTTGAATTTCTTACACCTTGGGGGATTTTGCATGTTGCACTTGGAGAAACAGATGTGTTCTTTGGGTTTATACTTGGGTGCACTGGACCTGTGTTGATCAGCACTTCAAATTCAAGGAGGTCAGTGACAAAATATAAGGCCTGGTAGGGCCATGGATACTGAGAGTTTGAGAGGGGCATCAGCTTTCTGCTCGGTGGTGTGTGGCACCTTTAAACATGCACAATCAGAGCAGTACATCATTACTGTATGATATCTTCATTCACGCTAAGCCACAAAAATTTTCTTTGATAAGTAGTTGGGTATGATGGATGCCAGGATGCCCAGTCATTGGAGATGTGTGTGCCCTGACCATAAAGTACGTTGTGAGGCATGGTGGCACATAGGTGTGTCTGGGAGGACACCCTGGTGAGATGTGATAGGGGAGTGTGTTTTTGATCTCATGATAGAAGTCCCATTCAGTGGCATTTATGAAGTCCCATTCAATGGCATTATTACAGGTCGATGGGAGAACACATGCTGGCTGAAGAGGCTTGTCACTTTAGGTGGATTGTCAAGAGAGGGCATTGGCCTTGGTGTTGTGTGAATCTGGTTGGCAGGATACAGTGCAGTTGAAGCACATAAAGAACAACACCTACTGGGCCTGGCATGGGTTTGGTCTCTTTGCTGAACTCAGCTACTGCACTTTGTTGTGGTCGGTGACAACTGTGAAAGTTTTGCCCCCTTCAGCCAGTGTTGCCACTCTTCCAAAGCCAAATTTATAGTGAGAAGCTCCCAATCTCCCATATTTCTGCTCTGCTGAAGAAAACTTGAGTGAGAAGTCAGCAACTGGTTGCATCTTGGGTTTCTCACCTAGATGCTGTAACAGGATCCCCTGTGTCAGATCTACTCTACTATAAATGGTTGTTCTGAGTTGTGATGCTTGACTACAGGTACTGTGATGAATGTAGTCTTGAACTTTTTGAAGGCCTGAGTAACAGCTTAATTCCAGTTTAGTCAAGTCAAGTCAAGTCAGTTTTATTTGTATAGCGCTTTTTACAATTGACATTGTCACAAAGCAGCTTTACATAGTAAAATTAAATTAGGGAGGAATCTTAAAAATTTTCTCTACAACCCCCTTAGCTTCTTTGCTACATTTTTCAACAAGGGCGTGAGAGGGCAGCATGCTGCAGTTAAAGTTGAAGCATCTGTAGAAGTTGGCAAAGCCTGAAAAGTACTGGAGTTCCTTAATATTGGAGGGATGGGGCCACTGTATAACAGCTCTTAGGTCCAAAGACATACCCAAGGAATGTGAATGGAGTGACATGAAATTCACATTTTTTCCTCTTTAAATAATAGTTAAACAAAGGTTTAAGTAGTCTCTTCAAAACCTCTTGTACACGGTCTATGTGTGTCTCCAGCATTGGGGAATACTCCAGGAATCTGCCGATATAATCGTTAATTTGTATGGTTAACTTAAGTGTAAGTTAACCGTAAATCGTCGTCTGGGACGTCTGGGAGTCACTGCTTAGGCTGCTGCCCCCGCGACACGACCCCGGAACAAGCGGAAGAAGATGAATGAATGAATGAACTTGTAAATCAGGTTATAGTCACTGTGTAGATCAAGCTTGGTGTAAAGCTCATGTAGTGCTGCAGGCAAGAGTGGTAGAGGATAGAGATACTTCGTGGTGATCTTGTTTAGGCCTTGGTAATCACTGCATAGTTGAAGCCACCACCGTTCTGGTGGTGAATGGATGGTGGTGGAAGGATGGAGGTTCTAGGTATCTAGGCCTTGTTTATTGCCTCATCAATGTAGTTGTCCATGGCAATCTGGTCTATACTGGACAGGAATTAAATGTTCACTTTATGTATATGGAATAAAAAAGAACAAATACAGTGCACATTTATTTTATTTTTCATTTAATTTTTCTGAACTGTTAGGGTAGTGGGGAGACTGGAGCCCATCCCAACCAACTCACAGTGCTGACTCAAACACACAACCATTCACACTCACATTCATACCTAGGGACAATCCAAGAATATCCTAATATACATGTCTTTGGACTGTGGGAGGAAACCTATGCACCCAGAAAAAAAAACATAAAAGCATGGGGAGAGCATGCAAACTCCACTTTGCTGGGCATGGGGCTTAAACCCAGGACTTTCTTGGTGTGCGGCGGAAGTGCTAAGCACTATTCAAATAAGTTGAAGTCACCTACATTCTTTCTCAATAAAGTGATCAATTTCACATCGTTTATATCCTTTAAAGCTCCCGAGTGGCGCATCGATAAGGTGCACAACTATCATCCTGGAGATCGTAAGTTTGAATCCGGATCGATGCCACAGCCCACAGCCATCCGATGCCACAGCCCACAGCCATCGTTTATATCCTTTAAAGCTCCCGCCAATCATGGGTGTCTGTGAGCTCATTCGTATGAGGGGGCGGATAGCGCTTTCCCTCCGAGTGAGTTAGGCCGCTCTCAAATACGCATGCGCAACAGTTCAAAAAGAGGCGGGTGGCAGCATTGCATGTCACGGAGGGGGCATGTGCATGCTTACGTCCCCCTCTGGTCGGTGGTGGTCGTGTGATAGGGAAGGCAAAAGTTGATGGGTGGGAATTGGATACGACTAAAAATTAGGGGAGAAAAATGGGGAAAAAAATTCCATTAAGCCCATCATTATGACATGCTGATTGGCTGTTAGCTGAGGTCCTACTAACACACACACACACACCATATGTAGACACCATTGTTATCATTTATTTTAGTCAAGGACCTTAACCTGGCCATAACCAGGCCCCTCACTTATCATGTCACCCCTGAGCAAACTCTGGGCCTGACTTATGCACCACCAAGCCAGTAAAGACTTTCTAGGCACACACCTTTGCCATGGGCCAGCCAGATATTCTGCACACTCTGGAACTCATTGAGGAGAGATACTGGTGGTCTCAGATGTCCAAGGACGTTAGATTTGTCAGATTTGCCTCATCTTACCCAGAGTGTGCCTTTTTCAAGATTTCAAAACCCATGCTGAAGACTAGACCTCAGAACTGGTGTCTGAACCCATGTAAGAACTTGAATATGAATCTGAATGTATACTGTATATGAAAACACAGGGTTGCCTCTGAAATTGTGCTTAAATCTGAAACTGTTTTTGGACTAAAATCACTATATGAATCTAAGCTTCAATATGAATCCGAGAATGATAAAAAAAAATTGGTATATAATGGCAAAGCTGAGTTTGGTTATAAGACTATACTTGGTTAGTCCATGTTTGGAATGTGTAACTGAACTTATATATAGAAATATTTCTCTCAAGATGTGCTGGAATGTTTGTTGCATGGCATGTCTGAGTGAGTCAGAGTACAAGTTTAAATGGGAACCTGGATGTGTATGTAAACCTTTGTTGCATGTGTATGTAAACTGAGTTGTGATCCAGAGTTTAAATCTGGTCTAGAATTTAAATCTGTGTTAGAAGCCTAAGTCTGTTAGAAGCTCAATATATCATTCATAATGAATTCTTGTTTGCATATAAACTTGGGTTTGATTGTGAATCTGAACCTGTATCTTTGCCCAAGCCTTCATCTGTAGATGTGTCAAAGCCTGCATCAGTATATTAACTTGTATCCATACTGGGATTGGAAACGGGTCAAACTTGTGGTGGTGTATGAATTTGTGCTTGAGCCTAAACAAGTACCCAAGCCTAAACCTGAGCTTGTGGTGGAACCTGAAGTCATGGTGCTGGTACTTGCACTGTGCTCTGGAAACTGAAACCTTGTCCATCCATGAGCCTGTACCATGTTCAGAGTCTGCTTCTTAACCTGAGCTCATAACTGGTTTTCTGCTTGCTCTTTGCCTGATTCTCTTCCTTGTTCACCTCCTGGTCACCATTTTTCACATATAAGAAACAGATAAACGGACCAGAGACTGCTTTTTCTGTGATAGTATGAGTGGTAGGAATATAAAAAAAATTATATGTGACTCGCTCCAGCATAATACGGATTAAGTTGCAAGGTCGTGTTTTGAGTAAGAAAATGCGATATTGCAAAAAAATACATCCTTCAAAGCATATTTTTTGATGTGATCAAGTTCAAATATCCATAAACACAATCTATCCATGCTAAAATGCTTGTTTAAGAAAGGGTTCTATGTGCAAGTTGTCCACTTATTTTGCCGATTTTCAAACTGTTTTTGTGTTTGCTCAGGGTATTTCCCAATTATATTTGGTACCAGAATATTCTACCTATTACGGAGTCCCAGAAGTATTCCCTGAATCCTACAATGGTAAATCAATCAGAAGCCTCAAAACAGACATGAATACTTTGTTGCTAGGAAGATGCTAGTATGACCAAGCTGATTGGTCAAGAGCTGGATTTATTCAGTGTATGGATGCTAGGGAGTTTCAAATGTACACATTCAGAAAATGGTTCTGTAACTGTAATTGCTATTTTCTTAAAAGTAGCATTTCCTGATTGGAGACATAAATAATGCTGTAACTCAGTCAATTTTCATGCTATAATCAAGTGTTATACCTCATTTCAAAACATTAATTAAACAATCAAGTAATTAATTAATTGATTACATAATTATTTAATTAGTTAATAAATTATCTTTCTAAATATATGAATAGTATATCAAATTTCCTATATATGAATTCATATATCTTAATAGTAACAATGTCTCCACTAAAAACTTACATACAAAATATTGCTCTCAAATGCAAAAATAACATGAAATCTCTTTTACTTTGCAAACTTTATCGGACAAGTTTTTACGTACAATATCACTGTGTGTACTATAATTCTCTGTCACATCTGCTATCATTCACTCCCTTATAAATGCTATGTAGTAGGTAGAACAGCATTATACTTATGCTCTGAAAGTACACAAGGATTCCACAAGAATAATTTTCCATTTTGAATGAACGTATGAAGAAATGAAAAAATAAACATCACAGTTATCTCTGCATGTGCTCTACACTAATCAAACTCTAATATTTGATATAAAGGTGAAAATCAAACAATATAAACATCAATACTGAATATAAAATTGGTAACCGCCATAACTTTAATAGTCGTAACTCTAGCAATATTTATTCAGTGATCAGAAAAAAATTTAAAAAGACATATTATGAGGTTATTTATAACAATTAAAAGAACCCATCATGTACAAGCGGCCCCTTTTTTGGTCTTTCCAGCTGCCATTTTGAAAAATGCCAGGACACAATAAAAATCTACTTGTGTCAGAAACAAAGTATTCATGCTCTTCAATACTATTGGCCTAAGAAAAAAACACATTAATTAATTAATTAAATCATTTACCCTCCCCTATTCTTACACAGAGTCCAACTCAATGTACATTTTTAGGTGGTAGGGGTTCCTGTGCTTGACTGGTTGTGTTCCCTTTGCTTATTTCCTGCCTTGCCTCTGACACAGTGTATGTTATTCCTGCATGCCTCTTATTTATTTATATTTTTATGCTCAGGTACAATAATGCACATTGCTCCAAGGTTTACTTGGCTCTTTACATTAACTTGCTTTTGCAAGGTGTGAACACAGCAGTCCTATTTCTTACAGCACTGTATTATTAGGCTGCGAGGGTAGCTGGCTTTGCAATAGTTTTGCAAGATGTACTTTTTATAGACTTAAGTAACGTTTTTGCCATAGCACTCACATTAAATTAATAGCTCAAAGAAGAGCATTACAGAGACTTTTAACAGTCAAAAGGAGCCGGAGATCTTTGATGAATGTCTAACAGGCAATGTTGGCACATGCAGTAAACTTCTGCTTTGAATAAGAGATCTTCCAACCAGTTAATAATCCAAACATTTCAGAAAAAGAGTCAGTGTTATAATAACATGGCTGGGAGATGGACAGAATGCCATCAACTCCAATAAGGGTGAAATGTAACACTAAAGTAAAAGGCTTTGAAGTGTGCCTTACCCTGTCCTTTTAAACCAGACGCTGACAGAGGAATTTTACATGGTAATTAGCTTTTTTCTTTCTCAATAGTGTGTACAGCAGTAGCCTCTTTTAGGCACTCAGATCCTTTAGTATTAGTATCAACTTTATGAGGATTTATAAGAATCACCAAAGTTTTCATTATGTCCTGAAAATAAGTATTTCAAATAAATACAGAGCAAATTGTGGATTATACACTGCTGTTTAATGCTGCATTTGTGTATTGGTTTGTGCGTTGAGTGTTTAGGCAGACAGCAAAGTTAAAATGGCTGATCTTTACCGGGGTGGCACAGTGGCGTAGTGGTTAGCATGTCCGCCTCACAGCAAGAATGTCCTGGGTTTGAGTCCACTGCTGTTTCTGTGTGGCATTTGCATGTTTTACATGTTGTTGGTTCAGATAGGCCCCAGCATCTCCATGACCCTAGGATTATGCGGTTCGGCAAATGAGTGAGAGAGAGGGATCTTTATGGATTTTTCTTCCTTTCTTTTATCTTTATTTTTTTTTTTTTCTTTTAGTTCATGCAGCCTTGCTCTCAGTGACTCATCCTGATACTATTCTTCCAACAGTCAACAATCTCTCCATTTAGTTTAGAATAAGCATAGTAACAACAAAAATCCTTTAAACAAAAATGAAGCCAATTAAAATTTAATCAAATTAGTTAATATGTAGTCAGTCTTCATGCCTCATGCTACCTGACAAGTCATTAGTGAACTGCCAGTTTGGTTCCATATGCTCAGATGCACTGCTACCCAGCATAGACTACAGTAGAAGCTTGGCATGAAAATTGTTACTACAATGACACAAGTGGTAGTTAGGGACTACAGTGGATTTGTATACTTTTAAATCAGTAAAGATATGCATAATGCATAAACTGTATACTCTAAATGGCAATTGGGAGTTAAGAATTATATTTTTTTTATACCACTTACATTCACAGTGTGGGCATCCCTGCCTAATAAACAAATAAATAAATGTAAAGATGTGCTAATGCAATAATCTATAACACTGTCACTGCGGAAGGTTCCATTACAAAGGTCATGTAATTGCTTCATGAATTGCTATGCAGATGAACACACATGCAGAGTTACTCACACATACATACAAACTGAGGTCCAGCAGGATGACTCACAGCTTGTGGTGTATGTGTGGGTGCTGAATGTGGAGTCAGCATGACTGAAATGAAAACACAACATTTGAATCTGCATTACATCCACCACAAACTTCCCCAACTTCAGTTCCTATCCCAATCTTATGTGCGCCAGAAGGACGACAATCCAAACTGCCCCCCCAACTCAAACCCGTGAACTGCCATATTCTTGTATTTCTGTTTTCAGCTAAAATGCCCCCCCCCTTTCCCACCTTCTGAGAACAAAACAACACCATAGTTTGACAATAACTGTCTCTGACTTCTACCAACAACAAAGTGACTCCAGCTCAAATATACTAGAGTCCCAATGAGAAGCTCTCAAATAGGAATTAAGACACATTGTCACTTAATGGCCCTAATTTATTTTGAAAGCCATTGTTTTTTATTTGACTAGCATCAAACAATTTGTGTATGCATGTGGTGCAGAAGAGCACATGAGCCTGATTAAAGTGAATTCAGTTGCTTAATAAATAAAAAAAGAATGTGTCCAAAGCTATAATAAGAAACATACTGATGCTCAAAATGCTTACATAGTATTGGTATGTATTACGATTGACTGACATTTTTTGGAGAACACTGGACAGTCTGCTTGCTGATGTGGCCCTGCAGGAAAACGTCCAATGCTTTATGAAAACAGCTGAAAAATCATTGGGTGTTGCTTGGAAGTGTAAATCTGGTTCATGTCTTGGTAAGAACATTTCTACAATATATCATTGGTGGCCTATTTTATGAACTTTATAAAAAAAAAGCACACTGAAGCAATTTTATTAATAAGTACAATTATAATTTTACTATTATAAATTAGAGATATCTATCTCAGTAAGCTTTTTGATTTCATACAGCTTATTAAATGTAACTTATTAAATCTTAGTTATGATATTTGCAGGCAAAATGGCAATACTGGATAGAAACTAATTGAAAAATATATTTATACCAAAAACATTTTCATACATTACAAAAGTAATCTTTCAATTTCAGATCAAAGATATTAAAACAGCTTAAAGATTCTCAGCAATGAAAAACTTTTGTAACAAAACATACAATGTTTCCCACGTTCTGACATTCAGGCACAAGAATCTCTCCCACACTTTCTTTCATAATAAATAATACTCTGGCTTTGCTGGAAAAGAGCTGTTGCTGCAATCTCCACCTCATATTTTCATGTAATCCATCAAATTCAGGACAACCTGCTAGATCTTAGTTGTAGTTTCACTCCACAATGTGGAAATAATGTGAATTTTTCATGGTGACAGGAAATTTTTTATGGTCTTGTTTGGAGCAAGTTACATCAAGATAGTAGCCTATACTATTCATAATATCCAGCTTTTTAAGCAATTATATGTACATTCTACTGAAACAGAAGAAAATATATTACAGTGATAACCAGTCTTTAAGAGATCATTGTCAAAAGCACATTTGAATAATCAGTTGATTGATCAGGATATTGCTTAGAAGCAACTTTGCTAGATATCTAAAAGTGTAGCTAGAGACATATAAATTAATTTGAGCTTGCTAGCAAACTACGACATCCCCAACAGCCTTCAGCTAAGTGAACTAGCCACCTGACATTATCTTTGTTTACATTGTTAATAATAGAGGTGTTTATTTCAGAATAGGTCACTTAGTTGCTGTTAAATGTACCCTGTGTGTATGTTGCACATGAAACACTAGGTAAAATTCTGGGTTTGTGGAGGAACGACAAAGCTTCTAAAACACAATGTGGGCTAATGATCTGTCCACCCCTCTGGTATATTCTGAATTAAATCCTAATGCAGTGGGATTAGAACAAATCTAAAAATCTATCAACAACTTGAATTCAATTTTAGGGAAACTCCAAGACATGAGATGCAATGCCATGGCAAAGACATTACACTAAGCATGTCGTAACAGTGCTCCTCAGTATGTTCCTAAATTTAATAAAGAAAAATTACATGGAATATTTAGCATAATTATAGTATAATATAGAATTAGTGTGTTTTGTTAGACAAAATAAATCTAACTTTCCTCTTCTTTTTACAAATGTCATAAAGACCTTAAACGCACTTGAGTACCTGTTCTGCACATTGATTTGTTATTTGAAATTCCATTTTTGTTGGTTCTGGATTCCAAAACTTTTTCACAGAGTTTAATTCTTTTTTGTGAGCCTGTAAGCTGTAACCTCCTCATTATAGCTTCTAATAATTGTAGATTTGGTCAGTAAACCAGTGGTCCACACATCTGTAAGAAATGAATCTACAACTTTTGAGTAGCGAGTCTCTTTTCTCTGGTAGAAGAATAAATATCAAAGGAACTAGTATTGCTCTAGAATTCCATCTTGAATCTCTCACTTATATAGTACCACAAAATGCACTTCATAAATTTCTAGAAATTTCTAGGAGGCTCCATAAAGTTCTAGAAGGCTCCATGGCATTCAAGAAGGTTCCAGAAAGTCATAGTACTTAGACTTAGACTTTACTTTATTGATTCCTTTGGGATGACTCCGTCAGGGAAATTTCAAAAAAACTTATATATGATTTTATAAATTTTGTGTTGGTGGTGACATTTCTTTAAAAAAAAACACTGAATCAAACCCTTCCTCATTATTTTTGAACAATGTTCAAATTATGATACAGGAAATCAATTATTTAAAACAATGTCAAAAAGTCATAACCCTAATATATAAAATATATATGGACAGCATCATTTCTGCCTAAATTGGAAGTATAAAATGGGAAGAAGGATACACTTGTTTGGATGGTAAAACCTTGAGCTTGCTTTTCAGTAAAGATGCCTGTGGGTTATTCAGCCCAGAGGACATGAGCCAATTAATTACTTGTTTTTGGCATCCAGATTTGGCAGGAAAACATGCACAAAAATATACTTTAGTTGTTTTTTTATCTTTCTTTTTATAGCTAGTCATATAACTAAGGGACACCCTGTTAAGCACTTTTCATTTAAGGGGTCGCTATAAAATAGTTTTTCATTTCACAACAAATGTCACACATCAAATAGTAATGCAGCCAGATGTGATCATATGATGTGTATCTTTAGATATCCGGAATCCAAAGAAAATATAAATTAATTTTTAGTCCACTGATGTAATATATTTCATTAGTAATTACACTACACTAGTAATTACACTTTTAAGATAGTATAAGCTATTGATCCAAACCTTTTCAGGGCCTGATAAAAGAACAATCGAAATCAGAGGAATTATTTTTTGCATTTATCTAGCCTTGGACAGTATGTAAGAATTTGTGGCACACAGGGAACTAAAAATCCTTTTATGCCACAAATCAAATGTTCCAATGTCAATTCGTGGAAGAGTGGAAGTTTGTTGTCACTTTTCCAGAAGATTCTTGGCTATCATGTTTTCCTGGTTTCATTTTGGTGAATAAATAACACACCTGATCTCTTGGCCAACCTCTAACAAGAAGGCCTGGGAAATAAGCATGGAGCCAAATTAGACCTTATATACAAATTAGACTTCATTAGACCTTTATCAAAGTCATTATATTAGTCCATTGCCATGGTTAGGAAATAAGCATACAGCTAACAATGCTGTAAGGAAATACATAGCTGAAAATACATAACCAGGAGGATTTCTTGTTTGTCTACACAAACTTGGCCAACAAAGCTGATTCTGAGCTTGATAAGACATCAGCAATCTTAGATAAGCCAGTGGCTTTAAACGAGTAGTTAAATTTACCCAGTTTCTCATAATTGCAACACAATAATGTTGAATTAAGGATGATGAATTAAAGCCTTAAATTTGCACTCAATGACAATTTTTGCACTATGCTATAAATTCTATAGTGTCACTTAAATAAATTTTTGTACATATTCCTTACAGTTAATTTCTTCTCTTTATATTTATCCTTATTTGCCATAACCTTTGAATAAGCTTAAATTTACTGTTTCCTGTACGGTGAGTGAAGTTAAACCAGAGTCAAATTCTTCCTTGTTTGTGTAAACAAACTTGGCCAAATATAGCTGATTCTGATTCTGAAACACTGAGTAACTGTGCATCCAGACATACATTTCCTGCTTTTGTAACCTTAACTTACCTTTCAGATAACATTTACTCTAGTTATGGAATTCATTCAATCCATTCATTTTCTAAGCCGCTTAATCCTAATTAGGGTCAAGGGGAGGCTGGCGCCAAACTCAGCTGACTCTGGGCAAAGGCAGGGTACACCCTGAACAGCTTGCCAGGCCATTGCAGGGCCAACACACATACAATCATTCACACTCACTCTCACAACTAGAGGCAATTTGGAACCACCCAAAGGAGGCAGGGAACATGGAATCCAAATGGGCCTTGTTCCATGCCTCCATTATTGAGGCAGCAGCCCATAGCTGTGGACATCGGTGCCTGTTATGGCGGCAACGCTCGAACCGGGTAGTGGACACTTGCAGTGAGGGGGCCATCCAGCTGAAGAAGGGGGCGTATCAGGTCTTTCTGGCCTGTGGTACTTCCAGCAGCAGATAGGTAATGGCAGGCCAAACATGCTGCAGCCCGGGCTGTCATGCAAAATGCTGCCGTCCTAGAACACACTGGAGGGACTATGTTTCTCAGCTGGTCTGGGAACACCTCAGTTTCCCTGTGGAAGAGCTAGAGGAAGTGGCTGGGGAGAGGGACATCTGAACCTCTTTGCTTAGGCTGATGCCCCCATGACCCGGACACCGGATCAAGTGGGAGAAGATGACTGACTGATTATTTACTTTGAATCTTGAGCTTTTAGCAAAAATTTCCAGGTTGACATCACAGCAGCTGTGGTGCACAAGTATTTCTTTTGTAAAGATATTATTCACTTCATAACTTCCCTTTACCAAAACCTCTGGAAGAAATCTTACATACAGGTGACAAGGTAAAAAGTCTTAAATTACTGACAACATGCAGAGCACCATATTCAACATAAACTGCATATTCTAACAGCATGGCGAACAACCCCCATCACTCACTCACACACACACACACACACACACACACACACACACACACACACACACACTGAAGTCATAGCAAAGTGTTGGAGAGTGTGTAAGGTTTTGTATAGAGTGGAACAGAGAAAATAGGGAGGGAGGCAGCTCTGATGCAATATCTGATGTCCTCTTCAAAATCACTTTCTCTCTCTCTCTTACACACCCCACACACACACGGAACTATTTTATGTTTCACCAAGAACAGGGGGAAAAAAACAGTCCATGCCCTGAGCTCTTCCTTCCAAACACAGACCTTCTTTGGTTGTGAGAGGGATTTTTTTGTTTGTTTTTTGTTTTTTTCCCTGACAAAATGCAAAATGCAAAATGAATGAATGAATAAAAAAATAAAAAAATAAAAAAATACAATAATTAATTAATACATTAATAAATAAATAAAATAATGGCCCTATATTTCTTCATCTTTTGCTGACTATATGTATCATAACTGGGTTTGTTGTTGGTCAGATGGCTGTGGGTCAGTCTAATTAGCCATCAGTGCAAACTGACATATGGAAGGTACTTTATCTGCCTTACAGATTGGTTTTCCCAGAAAAATAGTAAGTAGTTATATATCGAATCAGCTTTCTCACGGCAGAGGCCACAGAAGCACAGCTGCTTTGGGGAGATGTGAAGTCCCATAAGGATGAAAAAAAAAAAAAAAATCATTACATAATGTGTCAGCACTGTTAACAGTCTCCATTTTATCTCCTGTCTAAGGTAACAGACAGATGAAGACAGATAGGACACTGACTGCCTCTTGTAAGTGCTTACATTTTAAACTGTCACACAGTGCATCTGAATAATTTAATTTGCACTGTAAGTGGACAGCAAAGAGTAGAAAATTATTTAACATATGTGTGAAAAATAAAACACAAAATGTGTGTTATGGTTTTTGGACAACTGTTATTATGCACAGTCTTTTTATTACTGTTTTTCTTTACCTATCTGTGTCCTGTTTCTTAAAGACATCTGAACACAGAGCTCCCTGCCACATTCCCTTTCCAACAGCAAGTTCTCTGATGATGTCATCCTCTCAATCACTAACAGACTGGGTTTTGGAATGGCCAAAAAGTAAACCTCAAAGGGAACATGTGATGGGCTGTTACTTTTTTCTTGTCAGGCTGCTCTTAAAGGGTCCACAGGCAATCCATAACACAGATGCGCAGACCTTTTCACCCCTTAAACACACACACACACACACACACACACACACACACACACACACACACACACACACCCAACACACACACACACACACACACACACACACACACACACACACACACACACCCAACACACACAC
>JAQMYF010000005.1:20841898-20861705 GCA_030014195.1 Neosilurus mollespiculum | reverse complement strand
CAATTTTCATAGTCATGAAAAGAAAGGAAACTCATTGAATGAGAAGGTGTGTCCAAACTTTTGGTCTGTACTGTATAAGATAAAATATAGGATACAATATATAGTGTATCCTATACAATATATAGCAAAAGTGACAAGTGTCTGTAAAGTCTGTAAAGAGCAGGGAGTTTTCGATCAACTGGATGAGAATAAGGTATGAGAAAGTGCATTGTTTAATTTAAAGAACAGGGATCTATCAAAGTCTGATTTTCACAACACAGGTTTGGAGGTGCATAATGGCATGAAAAAAGGAGATATCTGTGGACCTTAGAAAAAGACATGTTACTGCTTAGCAGGCTCAAAAAGGTTACAAAACTAAACCAAACCACAGTCAGAGAGATTGCGTAAAATTCAAAGGACTATGGTCACCCAGCAATGGTTGACCAGTAAAGATATCTCTAAGAGCATTGGATGTAATAGTCAGCATGGTCACAAAGGAATCCAGGGTAACTTCTAAGCAATTTAAGGCCTCTTACATTAGCCAATGTTAGTGTGTTAAGAATACTGCTGTCCATCTACATTTTGTTAAAGATAATGTAGGCAAGTCTGCGAATGTATAAAACTAAAGGGATCTTTTTGGTTTAAGTGAGAAGTGATATGTTTGTAGAAGGAAAACACTGCATTCCCACATAATAACCTTTTCCATCTGTGAAACATGGTGTTGGTAATATCATGGTTTGCTCCTGTTTTGCTGCATCTGGGCCAGGACAGTTTACCATCATTATTGGAACAGTGAATTCTAACGGAAAATGACAGAACATCTCTCTGTGTACTCAAGCTGAAGAGAAAGGGGGTTATGCATCATGAAAATGACCCTAATGGCATAAGTTGTTATAAAAAAGAATACTTAAAGAAGAATAAATGTAATGTCTGGAAAGGCCAAGTCATAGTCCTGACTTCAAAATAATAGAAACGCTGTGTGAGCAGCTCATGTAAGGAAACCCACCAACATCCCAAAGTTAAAGCTGTTTTGTACAGAGGAATGGACTAAAATTCAATTCAAAGTCATTGTGCAGGTGTTATGATAAGAGGTTTACGTGGAATAAGGTGGGTTTATTAGTCCCAAAGAAACACGGGCTCCATGAGCCACAAAAACACAAAAAGGGGTCAGAAATGAAACCTGCCACGAGGGGCAAACAAAAACCAACAAAACAACAATATAACGAACCAAGGAGCGAGGTTGACTTCAGGAGATGTTTCAACGGGGAGAGAAAGTGGAAGTATAGGTGAGTCCAAGACGCTAGAAGGAGTAGCTGAGATTCAACGCGAATCTCCAATGAGGCTAGACACCGAAGTGTGTCTAGCGGGGGTTTTTATGGAGATGCTAATCGGCGCTGGTGATGAGGTGCAGGTGATGATATTTAGTATTCGGGAGAGTGTGCTCGCGGCGTGTGAGAGTCGGGGAGAGAGTTTGATATGGACGTAACAGCAGGACTGATCAGTAGCTACCACAAACTTTAGTTACAATTATTGCTGCACAAGGGAGTCTAAAAGCAAAGGTTGACATATTTTTTGCCATAACAAATATGAAACATTGGATCATGTTCGTCATTAAATAAATTACCAAGTATAATATGTTTTTATTATTGGTAGTATTTGTTTATCTGTTTTTTTTTATTTTTTTTTATTATCTTTTAGGACTTGGTTAAAAACCTGATGATGCTTCAAATTATATTTATGCAGAAATATGCAAAACTTTGAAAACTTTCAATCATGTGTGTGTGTGTGTGTGTGTGTGTGTGTGTGTGTGTGTTTGTATGTATCTTGTTGCAGTCGATCCCACTAGCAGTCAATTCTGTGTGTATATATGCCAAGACCAGCATGAGTGACAACACACATTGCTTTGATTATACCCATGGTCTGGTTTGCATTCGAGACAACTACTTCGCAGCCATTTTGCTGTTTGTTCCAAAACCTTTACAGACAATTCCAGAATTATTGTTGCTACACATGAGAATAGACAACATTAATTTTCAAAACTAAACATTCATCTTAAATGAAAGAAAAACTATTTAGCTTTCCTCTAATAAAATGATCACACAGTTCTTTAAAAAGGAAAAATTTCTATCAAAAACACATTTGATGTCACATATTATTTAAACATAATTTTAAATAAGCTTTGTTCATGAAAAATGTTTTAGAAATATATAGCTGGCTTTCACCAAATTAATGATCTTTTAAAACAAAATAAACTATTGGTTGTTAAGCTATTGTATAATTCAGGTAAAGAATATAAAACTGTCTGGCATCGTTGAACATTTTCCAGGAATCGCATGCATGGGAATATTGTTCCCATGCATAACGTGTGAGGAAACCGGTGAAAAGTGAAAAGAAGATCCCCAGAAATCATCAATTCAAAAATAAGAAGCCATTTGCAATGACTATGCAAAAAATATTTATAAAAGATTATATAAAATATTTTAAAGATTATAGTACTCTTAAATGGAAAAAAGGCATCTGGACCTTTTCAGACACTCCTCCAGTCTCCTAATACTAATCAGAGACATTAAGCTAAAAGCTCTGTGACAGAAAAGCTGAACTTGAGATTGGTTAAGAAACTTATGGGAAAGAGGTGGAATTATACCACCTGGCATTTGACCACCCACATGTAACATGAGTATTCAGCAAATGGCAATTGCACTAATTGTATTTCAGTGGGTCCTGCAAAATTCCCACACTAGCACAGCTGTTGAATTTACAACACTGTATATTGTAAGTATAGATTGTTATGATGTGATTAAGCTGCATTATGAATACTGGTAATTATCTTTTGGCTAATAGTGGAAACTCTTGTGCTTACGCAGACTGACTTGAGCAAAAGTAAAAATGTAGATTTGTTTGGTCTCTACAATGCAATGATTCAATGCACACAAGACTTATACATGACATTGGAGACTTGTATTCAGTAAGTATAACCCATGTTCATAATTACACTATGAAGGCTAAAGATGAATAAATAACCTAAAATTATACAAGGCACAGTTATTGTTAAATCTATGTGAAAGACACAAAGCATAAAAACTTAGACTGGTTAAATAGTAGCAAAGCTCTTGACCCCATGAAACATGGACATGAATGGTTCTCCCGTGTCCATGCTTTAGTTTATAATGGGTGTGTGTGTGTGTGTGTGTGTGTGTGTGTGAGGTGTTATCAAATAGGCTCCGTAATAGAACTGAAACCCAAAAGTAGAGAGTAATTCACCACTATTCAGACTCACCTGGAGTAAACATAATACCAAACAAGGACAATTACATGAAACTTGTTAAATAGACAATTAAACTAACAAGACAGGTGATACAAATTAATGCAGAAATTTGTTAGTCAAAGGCAGTGAAAAGAACTGCTTTCGATCCAGACTGTAGTCAGGAAACACGGGGAGACTCATTTATATACTTTCTTCAAGGCTGAAGTTGATTCAGCCCTTAAAGGAGCCATCCTACTCTTATAACATCAGCCACAAACACCTAACAATAAAGATATTTATCGAGAGCTTTGCTTTTAGGCAGTGCTTACATCTATAAGCTATGTTGACCATGGTATACTATGGATTACTGCTAAAGGCATGATTAGTATTGCAGTACTAGTATATCATTGTAATGTTCACTTAAAATGGCAGGTTACATATAAAATAGTGGTTCTCAGAACTAGTGCAGTTCCTGTTATTTCCTAATGATTCGTTCTACTGAGACTGACAACCTGGTACTCCAGTAACAATTATTAAAAATTATTCATGATCATAAACTATTTTTGCTTGGGTAGAAAGAGTCACTTAGCTTCAGCACAGAACACATGGGGTGTGATGAAAGAGCATTTATACTGTAGAATCTGCTGCAGATAGAAAGTAAACTCCTTAAACACTTAACTTTCAGTGAGACTACTGGCCAGGAAGTGGCCATAGTCCATGTCAAATTTAACCATTTCTTGGTCTGTATGCAAATATGCTGTCATATGCTTTCAGTGTGTCAGGAGTTTTGCAGCAAGGGCATGTCTAAAGGGGTCGCACAGCGTGGCACTGCCCCAGCAGTTTAGAACGACCAATTAATATAATATACATGGACTGTAGGAGGAAACAGGAGTACACAGAGGAAACCCACACAAGCATGGGAAGAACATACAACACCACTCAGAAACGTCCTCCCTGAGCCTAGGACACAAGCCTATAACCTTCTTGCTGTGAGGCGGATGTGCTAACCACTATGCCACCGTGTCACCCCAAACACCATTAATGGGATAATATTACTTGTTAATTTATTATAATAATAATTATTATTATCTTTTTTAATAACATGTCAAAAGAACTTCAGCTCCAAATTTCAGCTGATTAACTTTAGTATTCTCAGAGATATTGGAATAAGAATTTTTTAAAAAGCTAAAGTCACATGGTGTCACTGTCTATTAGAAATAATCGACAGCTTGTCAAAACATTCCCCTATCTTGATTAATGAATACTGATTGCTGACCCTGGTCACTTTACTCCCATCATGCTTCCCGTGCACTAATACTGCAATTGCACCAGTTTCAGAAATCTGACCTGATTACATTGTGTGGATGGGTATGGAGTCTGATACATTAGTTCCTCTGAGGTAGAAGTAAATGCAGGTAAGTTGATTGGCATTTTAATGGTATTTCTTTCATTTGAAGCACATTTTAGCAAAGATCACCTTAAACAATGCATGACTCAACAAAGTGATTTTTCAACTTGTCTGGGTTTTTCCAGATCAAGTCTCTAATAAAAAACTAAGTAAGTAAATAGAAAATGGTTTGCTATAAATCCAACTATTAGCAGTATTTCTATTACAATTACAGCTTTAACATTGTCAACTGGGAACTAGTAGTGATGAGAAATCTTGAAAGAAAAACAACAAATATACTCACCTCATTTAAGATGGACACCTTGCTTCAATCAGTTGGGCATCCTACTCAGGGTTAGAGATAGGGGTGTCAGACCAAAGGGCTGTAACTGTCTGAGCAATGGACTATCAGAATATAGGGCTGTAAACTGGAAACTATCTAGAAAAACAACAATTGGCCTAGACATTTACCTTCACACTAAAAATAAATCCCTCCTTATGACTGACAGAGAGCATGAAAAACAAAAGAATAAGCACTATCTAGCTTACCAAGCAGCAATGTTCAGAAGAGACCTCATCCTCCCCAAAGCCTTCTTCTTCATTTTCATCTTCTTCCGCTTGTTCCGGGGTCGGGTCGCGGGGCAGCCGCCTAAGCAGTGAAGTCCAGACGTCCCTCTCTTCCAGGGGGATGCCAAGGCGTTCCCAGACCAGCCAAGAGACATATAAACATGTGCAAACTCATTGCACACACAAATGTACAAACTGATTTACTTACAGTGCGCACTAAGGATTGCATCTTTCAAAGGTGCAATATAGCGCGTCTGCATCCAGGTAGTACGTTTGGCACAGTGAATATGAAAAATGGAGCGTTCACACGCAATTGTGCGTGTGCTGGGAGGAGAAAATGTTAATATATTATTTTAACACACACAAAGTGATTTATCAAACCTGAAAGCAATTTAGCGTCAAATTAGCGTCTATATTTAACACATCTCAAAGGGAGGTGCAAACGGTTTGTATGCGTAATTGCGCGCACAATGCTGCAGTTATTGTGGCAAGAAGGAGACATCGAAACGATGAATGAAGCCGCAGAGAACACATTTTCCACCCTCGTGTGAACTTTTTTTGAAATAAATGAGGAAACAGTCATTAAAACATATCACCTATCCAGCCTTGCCATTTTGGAGCTGTTGGAGGAACTCAGAGTCACGCAATACCTCCGCCAACCCAATGCTGCAGGGATGCAGACATCCAGCAGTCTCATTCAAAGTGACTTCTTGTGAGCTGTTTGGGGTATGCATTAATTTTTCTATTTTCATTCGATAATATGTAATGCAGATAAACACCTTGATTAAACATATGTTGTAGATTAGAATACGAGTGCCAGACCGTTCCCTCTGACCACAGAGCATTGCAAAGTTAAGCAAATCAACATTTATTGAAACAGATGATTGAAATCAGTTTCTAAATTCATATAAACATATTATCAAGTGAAATACTCAGTCTCATTAACGTCGAATTCGGTTAAGTCCTGCAAAATCATATCACACACATTGCTTTAGTCACAAAATAAGTTAGACTATAGCTCTAACATGCATGTGGCAAAAAAAAAAAAAAAAGAAAAAAATGAAATGAAACAAAAACAAACAAAAAAACCCCCAGCTCTTTGTCGACTAGCCTTTTTATCTTACACAAAATAAATATTCACAGCAGTTAAGGAAACTGCTTGTTTCCTTCTGCGCAGGTTGAAGGCTTCGCAGATCGCCAACTGCACCTGCTCCTCAATGCTGGTCAGAGGCATCTCATCCACTGTGCCCCCACCCGTTTTATTTGCCGATGTTTTATTATACGCCAATTTTTCTTTTGTTCTTTTTCTGATGTATTGATGTCTTCTTTTTACTCTTCATCCACTGTTCGCATCGTTTTACCAACAGCATTTACTTTTTCACACTTTTCTCACATATAGATTTCCTTTGTGTGATCGTCAAATTTCTTTGCTGTAGCTCATTTAAGTGTTTATTGGCTTCATCTACCAACACCTCTAATTCTGTAAGGTCGAATTTCATTTTGTGCTCCAAACTCGCCATAATGCAAAACATGAAACATGCAAATGGGTGTCTCCAACACGTTTGCACTTGTGATTTACACAATCACTCAGTAAAATTCTAGATTTACGCAATCACCCACATGCAAAATTCTAGATTGCACATGCAAATTAGAATTGTGATCTTAATAGATCTGGCCTATAGTCCCTCCAGTGTGTTCTGGGTCGACTTCGGGGTCTCTTCCTGGTTGGACAAGCCTGAAACACCACACCAGGAAGGCGTTGGGGAGGCATTCTAATCAGATGCCTGAGCCACCTCAACTGGCTCCTCTCAACACAGAGGAGCACCAGTTCTACTCTGAGCTCATCCCAGATGACAGAACTTCTCATCATATCTCTAAGGGAGAGCCCTGCCACCCTGCGAAGGAAGCTAATTTCAGCCGCTTGTATTCATGATCTTGCTCTTTCGGTCATTACCCAAAGCTCGTGACCATAGGTGAGGGTAGGAATGTAAATTGAATCGGCAGAGCCCAGCCTGAAGAGAAGACATGGGTCCACCCTCCCATGGACCCACCACCTGGGCTATAGGGGTCGGGTGCAGTGTGAGCTGGGTGGCTCGGCTACTGACTCTGGCTTTTGGGACATGAAATGTCACCTCTCTGGTGGGAAAAGAGCCTGAGCTGGTGTGTGAGGTTGAGGGATACCAACTAGATATAGTCGGGCTCAACTCAACACATAGCTTGGACTCTGGAACCACCCATCTTGAGAGGGGCTGGACCATGTTTTATTCTGGAGTCATGTTTTATGCTGGACCATCTTTTATTCATGGGGAGAGGCGGCAATCCAGTGTGGCCATCCTTGCTGCCCTCTGTCTCAGTGCCCACATGTTGGGGTTCTCCCCAGTTGATGAAAGGGTACCCTATCTCCACCTCCAGGTGGGGGGACAGGTCCTGACTGTTGTTTGTGCTTATGCACCAAATAACAGTTCAGAATACCAACCCTTTTTGGAGTCCCTAGGGGGTGTGCTAGAGGGCACTCCCCTGGGGACTCTCTCGTCATCCCGGGAGACTTCAACACCTCTGTGGGTGTAATTGGTAGGTATGGCCTCTCCGATCTGAACCCAAATGGTTTTTTGTTGTTGGACCTCTGTGCTCATCATGGTTTATACATCACGAACACCATGTTTGAACATAAGGGTGGCCATAATTGCACTTGGCACCAGGACACCCTAGGCTGCAGTTTGATGATCGACTTTGTAGTCATGTCATCAGACTTGCGGCCACATATTAGAGCTGAACTGTCAACCGATCACCACCTGGTGGGTGAGCTGGCACCGATATCAGGGGAAGATGTCCTCCAGACCTAGGAGACTCAAATATGTAGTTAGGGTCTCCAGGGAACATTTGGCAGAGTCTCCTGTCAGAAGGGCCTTCAACTCCCACCTCCAGCAGAGCTACAACCACATCCCAATGGAAGCCAAAGACATAGAGTCTGAATGGGCCATGTTCCATATCTCCATTATTGAGGCGGCAGCCTGAAGCTGTAGCCGGAAGGTCATTGGTGGCTATCGTGGGGACAACCCCTGAACCAGGTGGTGGACACCTGCAGTGAAGCGGGCTGTCAAGTTGAAGAAGAAGGCCTATGGGTACTTTTGGCCTGTGGGACTCCCGAGGCAACAGATGGCTACTGACACGCCAAAGCCTGGGCTGTTGCTGATGCAAAATCTCGGGTGTGGGAGGAGTCCAGTGAGGGCCAGGAAAAAGACTACCAATTGGCCTCAAAAAAGGTTCTGGACCACCATCTGGCACCTCAGGAGGGGGAGCAGTACTCCACAAACACGGTTTATAGTAGAAGTGGGGAGCTGCTCACCTCAAATGGAGATGTTGTTGGGAGGTGGAAGGAATACTTCGTGGACCTCCTCAATCCCACCAACACACCCTCTGTGGAAGAAGAGCCTGGGGGTTCAGAGGTCTGCCCATTACTGGGGGAGAGGTTGCCGAGGTAGTTAAAAAAACTCAGTGGTCGGACTCCAGGGGTGGACAAGATCTGCCCTGAATACCTCAAGGCTCTGGATGTTGTAGGACTGTCTTGGTTGACACGTCTCTGCAACATCACATGGTCATCAAGGGCCATACCTCTGGATTGACAAACCAGGATGGTAGTTCCCCTTTTTAAAAAAGGGGACCAGAGAGTGTGTCCCAACTATCATGGAATCACACTCCTCAGCCTACCTGGGAAAGTTTATTCAGGAGTAGTGGAGAGGAGAATCCGGCCGATGAACCTTGGATTCAGGAGGAACAATGTGGATTTCATCCCAGCCACAGAACTCTTGACCAGCTCTACACACTCTACAGGATCCTGGAGGGGGCATGGGAGTTTGCCCAACCTGTCCACATGTGCTTTGTGTACTTGGAAAAGGCTTTTGACCTTGTCCCTCTTGCTATCTTGTTGTGTGTGCTTTGGGAATATGGTAGACTAGACCCATTGCAACAGTCTCTTTGGTCTCTGTCTCATTGTGGAGCCAGAGCTTGGTCCGCATTGATAAGAACATGTCAAATTAGTTTCCAGCGGGGGTTGGACTCCGCCAAGACTGTCCTTTGTCACCGGTTCTGTTCATAATTTTTATGAATAGAATTTCTAAGTGCAGCCAAGGCATTGAGGGGTTCTGGTTTGGTGGCCATAGGATCTCATCTCTGTTTTTGTGATTGACATTGTCCTTTTGGCTTCATCAAGCTTTGACCTCCGGCTCTCGCTGGAGTGAGTCACAGCTGAGTTTACAGCGACTGGGATGAGAATCAGCACCTCCAAGTCAGAGTCCATAGTTCTCAGCCGGAAAAGGGTGGAATTCAGCCTCTGGTTCTGGAATGAGGTCCTGATCCAAGTGGAGGAGTTTAAGTATCTCGGGGTCTTGCTCACGAGTGAGGGAAGGATGAAGTGGGAGATCGACGGGTGGATCGGTGCAGCCTCCGCTCTAAAGCAGAGCTTGTACCAGTCTGTCATGGTGAAAAGGGAGCTGAGGCAGAAGGCTAAGCTCTCGATTCACCAGTCGATTTACGTTCCTACCCTCACCTATGGTCACCTTCCTGAAGCCCCACAACTGAAAAAGAAACTCCAATAATCCACAAAAAAAGTCAAGCAAAAGGCAAACCATGCTGCCCATGAACAAGTGAATTAAATGTGGAGCAAAAACGCATGGGCAATACCCAAGACAGACCAAGATATGACCAACCAGTGGCAGAGATAAAACATAAAACAAAGGTTTTTATCATGGCTGCCCAAGACCAGGGGCCTCATATACAAAGGGTGCGTATGCACGAAAACGTGGCGTACGTCCTCTCCCACAGCACAGTTGAGATGTATCAAGAGTGAAATGACCATGGGAATGTGCGGTGCCTCACACCAACTTCATGGCTGCCGTACGCATGTTTATGCAGCTGTTGGTCCTTTGGTGACACTTAGAGGTGATGCTGGGAAACTGTTGATAATGTGAAAATAAGTCCTCAGAGTTAATTAAAGCGCAATTTGCAGCGAGAGCCGGTTTTCCTAATGTAATCGGCGCTGTTGACTGCACACACATTGCTATAAAAGCGCCATTACAGGATGAATTTATGTCAACAGGAAGCATTTTCATTCGCGCATACTTTCAATACAGATCATATGTGATGCGCAAATGTAATTAACTAACATTGTGGCGAGGTGGCCTGATTCAATGCACAATTCATACATCCTGAGTAACAACATGGTTGGGAGCTACAAGCTGGCACTGTGCATGATGGGTGGTTGATTTCAACCATATCAAAGAGGCAAGGACACAGAATTCTCTTATTCACCAATACATTTATTGAGTCACTTATATTTGTGAGAACGCCTATCAGCTGATCCAGGCGGTCATTTATGCCACCGATTGCTCTCACTATTTCATTTTGTGACTCCAGCACATTGTGGGTGAGGACACAGCCAGTAGGGCGGGCAGCAGCAGCCGGTGGTTTGGGCGCACTGATTCCAGAGATGCCGGGGATGGTGGAGGAATCTGTGGCACATGGCTGTGGCTGTGTGTCCTCCATCTCATTGTCTGTTTGAAAAAAAATAAGTTGTACATAAACATGAGTCAGCCTTGGATATCCTCTTTCTTGTACTGGCATGTTTAAATTAGTCAAACCAAATGAACCTCTGTAAGATTATAGGGCTGTGAGCAGGCTATTCACCCATGTGAGTTACAAATATGGACATATTTACCTTGGGGGTAATCGGAGTCCCCCACATGCGCTCCCATCAACCCTGAAAGAGCAGTGTCACCTATGATTGCAGCGACTCCCTGCTCAAACAGGGTGAGGTCCTCCTCTCCTGTCCCCCCGCCTGATAGGGCCAGACTTTGGTGGTGGACAGCCGTCCTCCACTTAATGGCCACCTTTAAGTCTGACCACTTCTTTTTTAACTCCGCGTGTGTACACCTTTCTGACTCCACAGCATTGACGGCCTCACACACACTCTCCCACTCAGTCCTCTTGCGTTTGTTGTTAATGCCAGAAGACAGCGTGCCAAACAGTACATTTCTGCGCACCTTTAATTCACATTCCATGAAATTTCGCTTTTTTTCCATCTTACTCAAATTGTAAGGGTTTTCTGATCCTGCAAAGAGGGGAATCTCCGGTGCAGGGTTCATTTAAATATGATTTGCATATTTAAATGAGGGTGTGGACAGGGAGGGGTTGGGTACTCCAACATGTGTGCTCAATTCCACATTGATTCAGATGTTCAAAGGAAATGTGCTTGGATTGATGCGTACGCACAGATTCATCCATCTGGATTTTTTTGTGGGTACGACATTTTCTGGATTTAAGCGTATGCCATTTTTCAGTAGGAATTCCATGCAAGTCTTCTAAATCAACTAACACCGGTATAAAATCCTCAAAGGTGACACAAACCCAGCAAGCAGGATATATGATCAATTCCAGGAAACCACTAATCATATCATTGCAGGATGCCCAATGCAGGATGCAGAGCTGGTCAAACCTGAATACCTGAATACAAAAAGGCTACCACATCTACAAGGACCTCAGCATCAGCACAAAAGAAAAAAAAGATTCCAGCACTTGTTTGGATAGTTGAAGACACCAAAGACCAAGAAGGCCATTCACACTTTCTTCATTTATACTGTATCTCACTTTTCTGCTTTCAGATTTATTATTGCAACAGGTGCCCTTTGTCCACACACATGTCCATCCCCCCAAGCTCCATAGGGTTCAGCCTCTCTCACCCTTCCCCCCCCCCCCTTGTATGACCACCTGTCCTGCAAACAATCAATAAATTCATATACTCAAGGTGCAGTGCATTTTACACTCAACTTTTTTTACCCTCTTCCCTGCTTCAGATGGTGTTCTGCCCTGAATTGCCGCCACAGTGCATAAACCCTGAAAAGGAACAGAAAAAAGATGAGGTCACATCCTGTAGGACATAACAACAGATTGTGAGATAAAGGCCAACAAACCAGACACTGTCATCAAGATCAAAAAATAAAAAAAGCTGCCCACTCACCGACATGCCCATTCTGACGGAAAGAAATACAGCAGTAAAGGTAACTGAAAAACTGTCAAAATATAGAGACCTTGAATTAAATGAATGTGGGGAACCAATCAGATTCAGAATCAGAATACTTTATTTAGGAAATTGTGTAAAAAATACATGGGCAATAACCCATACCAGCCACAACAATACCTTTACTGATAGGAGCCTTTAGATGTTGTGTTTAGTCAACGTTGTTAAGCGTCAAAGTCAGTCTAGACTTGTCATGCACTTCCGGTATTTTGTGGTGTTACTGTTTCCTCTCATTTCAGACCCCGTCTTCCTCCCTTGTGTGATGTTCCCTCCAGGGTGATTATGTACCCCACCCCAAATTGTGCGCACCTGTTCTCCCCTACCTTCATGTATAAGTAGTCTGCGGCTCCTTTGTCCTGTGCTGGTTCGTTTTGTTTGCTTGTCTTCAGTCCCGAGCAGCACGAGCCAGCAGTCACCCTGTGAGTGTTCCATTGTACTTTGGTTTTCCTCCTTGTGATTAATTTTTGAAATCTCAGTAAAGCTGTTGTAGAATTTAAACCCTTGGTCTCATGAGTCGTGCATTTGAGCCCACCAGTTCTATGTCAGAGCGCGTGACAGAGTGACAGAACAAACCGGCCAAAACATGGACTTAAAGAGACTGCAGCATGCTGTCTCTGCACAAGGCACCATGCTGCATCAGCACGAGACCCAGCTGAACACTATCAGTCGGGGAGTGAGAAGCCTCACCAAGCGACAGGGGGAGTTTCAAAGCACAGTCACTGTTCAAATCAACCTCCTGGCAGGACAGATCCATCAGGTCCTGGGGCTCCTAGGAACCCCAGCGTCGGAAGCGCCGCCCGCTGAGACTCCACCCGCAGTCCCCACCAGGAGTTATCCAGCCGATCTCTCTCCAAGGCTGGCCTCCCTGGAAAGGTTTTCTGGGAATTCAGGTAACTGTAGACCTTCCTTAGTCCAATGTGATTTACACTTCATGCATAATCCCACAGCATTCGTGTCTGAGCAAGCTAAAGTGGTGTTCGTAGTATTGCACTTAACCGGCAGAGCAGCCGCTTGGGCCACCGCCGAGTGGGCAAGAAACGCTGCTTTTAAGGGGGATATGAGCAGAATATTCAACCACACCTCCCCTGCCCAGGAGACGTCTCGACGCTTGTTAAGGATCCAGCAGCGTTCCCACCAGGTGGCCGATTATGCCATAAAATTTAGAACCGTGGCCGCCGATAGTGGATGGAACACCCCTGTGCTGATAGACGTGTTTATGAACAGACTCGCGGAGCCCATCAAGGACCAACTCGCACCCTTGGATCTACCACAGGTCGCCATGGCCATTCAGGTCGACAATCGCCTCCGGCAGAGGGAGAGGGAACGACAGCGGACCGCACCTTTTCCTCCCCGGCATCAAAAAGCAGTGCCAAGAACCTACCTACCCGGGGGCACGGCAGCAGCATGGGCAGCGGATGAGCCCATGCAACTGGGGAAGACCAGGATTTCACCTGAGGAAAGACACCGACGCCTACACAAGGGAAGCTGCTTCTACTGTGGGTAAAGAGCGAGCACCAGTCATGAGGAGGGCGCTGGTAAGCAAATCACCTTTAATTTTTCTCCTCGCCCTACAACTCAGGTAACACTCTTCGTAAACAACCAAAGGGTAACTAAGGTGGTGTTAATCGATTCAGGGGCAGATGAGAGCTTTATGGACTGGGGGTTAGCATGGCAGCTGCAGGTTAAGACGGTCCTCTTGGACACCCCAGTTAATGCCAGTGCCCTGGATGGAAATCTGTTATTTCGAGTGACTCATAAGACTGAACCGCTGCAAATAACATTAGCAGGGAATCACATGGAGTTCATACAGTTTCATTTATTCAGGTCCTCGCAATATCCCCTAATTCTAGGATTCCCCTGGTTAAAAGCACACAACCCTCATGTTGACTGGGGCTCTGGTGAGATTAAAGGATGGGGGAAAGGATAGGGGTGCACACAGACATGTGGGTTAACTCAAAAAACACAACTTGACCCTTCCCAGAGTTTAGCGCCACCAGTAGCTACCAACCATAACTTGAATGTTGCAGATTTGTCCACAGTTCCATCCTGTTACCATGATTTAAAAGAAGTCTTTAGCAAGACCAAGGCATTATCTCTCCCCCCTCACCGCTCTTATGACTGCGCTATAGACTAGCTGCCTGGAGCACCCATTCCTAAGGGGCGTCCCTACTCCATCTCCAAGCCTGAGAGAGAGGCGATGGATGAGTACATCACTGATTTTCTAAAGACGGGAATCATCCGTCCATCATCCTTCCCAGCTGGAGCGGGGCTTTTCTTTGTAAGCAAGATAGATGGCTCTCTCAGACCTTGTATAGACTATGGCCCCCTGAATGACATTACTGTAAAAAACAGGTATCCACTCCCGTTGATCTCCTCTGCTTTTGAACTATTGCAGAATGCTAAAGTTTATACCAAACTGGACTTAAGAAATGCGTATCACCTCGTCCGAATCAGGGATGGAGATGAGTGGAAAATGGGGTTTAACACCCCTAGTGGACATTATGAGTACATAGTCATGCCGTTCGGGCTCTGTAATGCTCCAACGGTTTTTCAGAACCTAGTGAATGACGTTTTGAGAGACTGTTTGAATGATTATATGTTTGTCTACCTGGATGACATCTTGATTTTCTCCCCAGACCTAGAGTCCCATATAAGTCATGTTCGGCAGGTGCTCCAGAAACTGCTGGCCAATCAGCTGTATGTGAAGGCCGAAAAATGTGAGTTCCATATGGGGTCAGTGGCATTTCTGTGCTGTGGCCAATTGGCCTATCCCAGACAGCCAAAAAAAAGGTTCAGCAGTTTCTGGGTTCGCCAATTTTTATAGAAAATTCATTTGTAATTTTAGCTCTGTTGCGGCGCCACTTCATGCTCTCACCTCTTCCAAAGTGCCATTTCAGTGGAATGCTCAGGCCAAGAAGGCGTTTCTAGATCTCAAGCAAAGATTCATCACGACACCAGTACTCGCCATCCCTGACACTCAAAGACAGTTTGTGGTGGAGGTTGACGCATCCAAAGAGGGTATTGGGGCTGTGCTGTCCCAGAGGTCCGCAAACGACAACTGGATGCACCCCTGTGCGTATCTGTCGCATAGGTTGACCCCTGCAGAAAAGAATTATGATGTAGGTAACAAAAAACTGTTAGCAATCAAGTGTTGGAGGGGGCGGTGCATCCTTTATTAGTCTAGACTGAAAACAAGAATTTAGAATATCTCAGGAAGGCTAAGAGACTTAATTCTTGCCAGGTGAGATGGACCTTGTTTTTTAACCGTTTCCACTTCACCATTTCCTTTAGACCCAGTTCTCAGAATGGCAAGCCGGATGCGCTGTCGCACCTGTTTGGCCCGGAGCCAATTGCCAAAGAACTGGAAACAATCCTTTCACAGAACCGTGTCGTTGGGGTGGTTTCTTGGCAGATAGAATCTGATGTGAAGCAGACAAATGTGGGGAGCCCAGCTCCCGATGAGTTTTCCTAGTAACCATCTGTTTGTCCCTGTGTCTTTACGCTCCAGGGTAATTCACTGGGCTCACACGTTCCTACTCACATCAAGGTCAAGCAAACCTTGTTTGTGGTAAGGCAATGATTCTGGTGGCCGGCCATGGAGAGGGAAGTGGTGGAGTATATGGCGGCCTGTACGGTTTGCACAGGGAACAAGTCTTCACCTCGAGCCCAGGTCGGCCTGCTGCACCCTTAGCCGGTTCCGCATCGGCCGTGATCACACATCTCGGTGGACTTTGTGACGGGTCTGCCACCTTCAGAGGAACACACCACCATTTTGACAGTGGTAGATCGATTCTCCAAAATGGTCCACTTCATCCCCTTAGCCAAATTGCCCTCGGCAAAGGAGACGGCTAAGGTCATGATGTCTCAGGTCTTCAGGATCCATGGTTTCCCCACGGACATTGTGTCAGATAGGGGTCCATAGTTTGTGTCAAAGTTTTGGAACGAATTCTGTCAGCTCATCGGCACCACTGCCAGCCTGTCTTCAGGATATCATCCGCAGTCAAACGGCCAGACGGAGCATCTTAATCAGGAGCTGGAGATGGGGTTATGCTGTCTGGTGTCTCAGAACCAGTCCTCCTGGAGTAAGCATCTGACCTGGGTAGAATATGCACATAACTCTCTTCCCTCCGCTGCCACGGGCTTATCCTCTTTCCAATGTGTCAATAGCTACCAGCCGCCGCTGTTCCCTGACACAGAAAAGGAGGTCACGATCCCCTCGGCTCATGGCGTGGTCAAGCGCTGTCACCGGATCTGGGCCGGGGCTTGACGGGCCCTCTTGCGTAGCTGAATGTAGCGGGATGAAGGTGACAGCAGACCGGCACCAACGATCGACCGCTCTTTACAGGCTGGGCCAGTGAGTGTGGCTTGCCACCAAGGATTTGCCCCTGCACATTCATTCCAGGAAATTGGCTCTGAGGTTTGTGGGTCCTTTCCCCATTGTTTCTGTTCGGTTACGTCTTCCCAGGTCTTTCAAGGTCCACCCCACATTTCATGTGAACCGGATCAAGCCGGTCAAAGACAGCACTCTGGTACCTGCCTCCAAGCCCCCTCCTCTGCCCCAGGTTGTTGACGGCGGCCTGGTGTATACGGTAAAGAAACTGCTGGCTTTTCGCAACTGGGGCTGAGGCAGGCAGTTTTTGGTGGACTGGAAGGGTTATGGGCCAGAGGACCGTTCATGGATCCCGTCACGGTTCATTGTGGACAAGCAGCTCATTAAGGACTTTTATAACTGTCATCCAGAGCTTCCTGGGCCGTCGGGAGTCGGCCCTGGGGAGGGGTACTGTTGTGTCTCATCAACGTTGTTAAGTGTCAAAGTCACTCATGTCTAGTCTTGTCATGCTCTTCTGTTATTTTGTGGTTTTACTGTTTCCTCTCATTTCAGACCCTGACTTCCTCCCTTGTGTGATGTTCCCGCCGAGGTGATTATCTACTCTGCCCCAAATTGTGCGCACCTGTTCTCCCCTACCTTCATGTATAAGTAGTATGCAGCTCCTTTGTCCTGTACCGGTTCGTTTCGTTTGCTTGTCTTCAGTCCCGAGCAGCGTGAGCCACCCTTTAAATGTTTTTTTTTTACATTAGACTTATAAAGAAAGGGATGGAGAAATATACCCAACAGATCCTGGGTAAAATTAATGTATACTGATAGTCATTAAAAACTTTGAGAGAATAATTTCTGTACACAACCCACAATCATAAACCTGACTGACAGTACAACATGACAGGGTCAGTTGACAACAGGACGAGACCAGGGTGAGTGAGATTGGTGACTCCCGTACAAGATCGCCACATCTGATTGTTGCACTTGTGGAACCAGTTTCGCCGTGCTGTATCACTGCAAATCATCACCTGAATTACCGCAAATCACCACCTGTATCAACGCAATCAGAGGCCATATCCATATTCATTTTGGCAGGTGCCATTAAGTTGCTTTTGATGTGCATAATTTATTCTTGACACTTTTGTTTGTTGGTTTTTGAAGGCAACATGATAAACAAATCATCCATATTTCAAAAATCCAGTTTTGGGTACCAGAATAAAAATTATGTCGAAAATTATGGTCTCAAAGTTTTTAATGACTGTCACTGTAGCTAAGTAATGTCCAGAGGCGCAGTTGCTCAATAATTTGCCAATGCCCCTTTAAGTGCAGCCAGGGGAGGCTGGAGCCAATCTCAGCCTACACTGGGCGAAAGAAAGGTACACCCTGAACAGCTCTCCAGATCATCGCAGGGCCAAAACACACACCACCATTCACACTAACACCTACACCTAGGGTCGATATGGGACAGCAATTTAGTAGAGACTACCCAGAGTAAATCCGTGCAAGGTAAGGTAATGCAAGTCTGTTGGTATTTTACATCTGAGCCTAGTGCCTCATCATAGGGAAAAACATGCAAACGCCACAAAGTAATGCCCAAGGCCAAGACTTGAACCCAAGACATTTGTGCTGTGAGGCAGATTGCAGCAAATTAAATAACTCTGTAAGAAACAGAATAAAGCTATAGTAAGTTTTAACCAGAAGCCAGTTAGAGGAGTTCAATGAAGATGGAGGAAGAATACCCTGAGGTTCATTCAGATTATTTCATTTCATTCTTTTAGGGTACAGCTTTAGAATAGGTGAGGTTAAGGATAAGGGTAAGCCAAACTGACAGCCAACTAACCTCTTTGAGTTCCTGCAAGAGGCATGTTTTATTCAATGGTAATGTAGCCAAGAGAAATAAATTAATCGAAAGGTGTGAAATGAGGACTCTTAATTATATTATTAATTTGGATCATAGATGCTGATTTGGAATTAAACTAAATTACCTACATACTTGCCTGCTACATTATTATTTATTTATTTATTTATTTTAATTAAAAATAGATTTGCTTATTTATTTGTTAGTATGTTTATTCAATTATTCTTTGGTTTCACAGAAAATGTGCTATATCATGTTGTGTCATTATTACCCAGCCATAATGGCTATGACAATTCCTGAATGTATTTTTGTATTAGTAAGAAGATCCTCAAAATACCTTGTCTGCCAGGCCTTATTGTTATTAACACCATAAGTAGATGTGGTGGGGGTGGCATGGTGGCATAGTACCTAGCACATCCACCTCACAGCAAGAAAGTCCTTTGTTCAAGTTCCAAGCTCAGCGAGGTCATTCATGTGTGAAGTATGAATGTTCTCCTTGTGCTTGCATGGGTTTCCTTGGGGTATTTTGTTTTTTTCCAACAGTTCAAAGACATGCACATTAGACTAATTGGATGTTTCAGATTGCCCCTAGGCATGAGTGTGAATTTCTCTGTGTATTTGGACCCTGTGATGGTCTGGCAAGCTGTTCAGGGAGTACATTGCTTTCGCCCAGTGTCAGCTAAAATAGACTCCAACCTATTTAGTGTTAAAAAGATTATTGCTACAGTATATGGGAAAGACATAGTCCAGATACCTACTTTCTCAGTAGCCACTACAAAGACTTAAGGGTCCAAGAAGAGTTTTGCAGAGTGAGTCCACTTGTTGCTGTTAGAGCCAAGTAACTTGCCTTTGCCCGGTGATGTTATTGGGGTTCCTTCTCTTGTAGCATATGAGAATTATGTGTACTTGTACTGAATCTCTGGACAGTGTGGCTACCACTCAGAACTAGAATTGAAACTCTCAGGCAGAGTGCATGCATGCCAATAATTCTTGTGAGATCAGGTTTCAGAGAATCTCTTATAGTTTTGAGCAAAATACTGTGGAAAAGATGGACAGCCAACCGTTTGAGGATAGGTCTGAGCTGGTTTTGTACAGACTATATGTAGGTGGGACCTATAAAGTTCCTTTGACTCAGCCATACTGACACATTCTAAGTGTGCGTTATAAGGAGGTTAGGGAACACATCGCCAATCTTCTAAAGAAGGGTGTAATACAGGGAATGAGCCCTTATGCCTCACCAATAGTCTTGGTAAGGGGGACAGATGGTAGCCTAAAACTCTGGGTTGATTATAGGTGGCTAAAAACAAAAACCATGTGTGATGCATTCCCACTTCACATAGATGAATGCTTTGAGACACTACCATCAGTTAGCTGTAGATGAG
>JAQMYF010000005.1:20821255-20833097 GCA_030014195.1 Neosilurus mollespiculum | reverse complement strand
CCACACTACCTGTGCTGTGGAAGGTCTCAAACTGCCCAGATGTGAGTGTAATGTTAAATGGTCCTTCTGCTAGTGGTGAATGTGATTAATTGATTGTGTGAATATTTACAGGGCTTTAGGTATTGAACTGGTTTGTTTAATCGGTTACTATACTAGCCCTAATCTGGTCCAGTAATTACACAATTTGGATAAGGAACTTAAATACGAGTGCACTCGGGTTAGGAAAATTACTTTTGTTTTATATTACGCTCATTTGTTATATGGGAACAGTAGTTTTTTTCTAACTATATCTTGGTTATGTGAACTTGAACACTTGTAACCAAGTGACCTTTCATTTTATTGCTTTCTTGTTCGTGTTGTACATAGCAATACCTGTTAAACATTGTGCTTCAGGTGTGTTTCTTAATTATGGCAAAAGACCTCTACCTCCCAGTCGAGTCGAGAACCTTCTGAATAAGGCCCAAAAATAAGTCAAAGTCTCCCAGCATACTTCATATTCAAATTATTGTCACTAACTTTATTTACAATATTAGGAGACAAGTACTACACAATCACAACACACCAGGAGGGAAATCAGGTGAACTGAAACGAGAGGGGAGTTTAGAGATTTTCAAAGAAACCCAGCCAGAATAGATCACACAATGGACATGACCCTAACAGATCTGACGAGACCTCACACACCATTAAATCTATCATTACAAAATCCACCACAACAAACCTGTCTAGAGACGGAGACTCGTGTATCTGTTCATAGGACCACCTAAGGCATACACTCCACTGAGCTGGGCTTTATGGAAGAGTGGACAGGAATAAAATAATTAAATAAAAACGTGTGTTTAGAGTTAGCCAAAAGGCATGTGAGAGACTCCCCAAACATATGGAGAAGATCCTCTGGTCAGATGAGAGAAAATGTAACTTTTCGGACATCAAGGAAAATGTTACGTTTGGTGAAAACCCAACATCTCTCACGCTTCATTGTACATGTGTAGGTCACATTGCAAAAGTGGTTTGGAAAGCCTATATAAAGGTTCAAAAATAAATGAAAAGATTCCACTATTGTTAGTCTAGTGCATGTCATAATGCTACGTCTATCACGTCATGGGCAATGGGTATGGTGGAGGCCGGGTTGAGCTACAGTGAGGAAGAGAGGCATATGGGCAGTACACAACCCACCATCAGAAACCTGATTGACCGCCACAACATGACAGGGTCAGTTGATGACAGGCCACATTCAGGGCTAGAGACAGTGACGACTCCTGAATAGCATTGATACATCCAGTTGCAGCACTTAAGGGGCTGGTTTCGCCATGCTGTATCACCGCAAATCACCACCTGTAGTAATGCAAAAGGAGGCCATACCCGATACTGACAGCTGTGACTTTGGTTTTGGCAGGTGCCATTTTGTTTTGTTGTTTTTGATGTGCATAATTTATTTTTGACACTTCTCTCCTTAAATTAATTTTACTATGTAAAGTTGCTTTGTGACAATGTCAATTGTAAAAAGCGCTATACAAATAAAACTGAACTGAATTGAACATGCAGTTAAAATGTAATGTTTTAGTTGGTTATAACAGGGTGCACTTCTAAAGTCCCCTCACAATCAAACTACATTTAAATGAACACAAATTTTTAGAAATAAAATATATAACTCATATGCAACTGATTGACTACCCTGCAAAAAAAGTTCTATAAAACTTTAGGACCTTGTTCAATAGAAGAAAGTTCTATAGAAAAAAGTTCTATAGAAACATTGTGAAACATTACCAGCAGCAATATAGCCATGAAAAACAAGGATTTTTTTATTATTTTTTTTTTTAGAATCAGTTTTATTGGCTACATTTATGTACACAAACAAGGAATGTGACTCCTGTTTTACTTCACTCACTGTACAGATAGACATTTAGGTTAGGCTTATACAAAAAGTAAGGCAAATAAGTATAAATATAAAGTGAAGAAATAAACTGTAAGGAATATGTGCAAATATGCAAAAAGTGACAGTGTAATAAAAAAATGTACACAATAGTGCAAAAATTGTCATTGAGATCGAGTGCAAACCAGTGTTTGAAACATTCCTTTTCTGTTTTCTTTGTGATGTAGAAGCTTACACATACACATTAGTTGTATTTAGTTCATTATTCCAGTGAACAACATAGAAACTTTAACTTGAATGAATTAATGAAAGGAATTTCATACATTACAAATTTAAAAGTCCGCAACAAGTAGCCAGAAAGTGGATTACAGAGCCATGATGGCTGAAATGATTATACGCCGGCAATACCAGTGATAAAGTTGTAATGAAAAGCAGTATCACCTCCAGTGACCTTACATGGCCCCTAAATATCATGCATCAATAATAATGCAAGCACTTACAAAAAGCAGGTTTTCTTTCAGTTGGACCCTGGCATCTTCATTCACCATGTAATGGGCAGTCTTCCTTTTATTTTTATTTTTATTTTTTGTTCTGAAAATTAAAGGATATACACGAACATGAAGTCTCTTGAACATAATATATACAGTACCATAATAGTTTATCTACCACATACACACACACACACACACATTTCAATCTCCAAATACTCTGTTAGTACTTCATTTAAAAAAGACCTTTTTATAGAACTTCTATAGAAAATTATGTTCTATAGAACAGTTCAATAGCAAATGTCTATGCTATAGAACAGTTCTATAGGAGTTCTATTTATGGCTGGGTAACCTTTAAAAACTGAACTGAATTATCACCAAATGTAAAAAAAAAAAGTATGACAGCATTTGGAGAAAACCATTCACATACATAATACTCATTAATCAGCATTTTATGGAGCAGTGGCCATATTACACAGGCAGTCAGACCTATGATGTTTTGAGAAAATGTTCCTATCACAAACCCCATGGGTCATTATTGATTGTCTTCCAAACTCATGAAAGTGTACAAATTATAAGAACATTAGACATGCATCATAGTAGCCTGTGCTATTTACAATGTACATTTTATGGCGACTCGCACTGCTTACACAGTCACAGCACAAAAACGCATTATAAAGTGGCACATCACACTTGCAACCACAAGACAAAATAGTGGGATATTCCACAATAAAACAATAGTTGTATAAAATACATAATCAAGAAATAATTCACAAAATGGAAATTAAAAACAAGAATTCGTTTGTTGTCCTCCTAGTTGAATCTCACATGAGCAATGGGAATATTCACCAGTTGTATGTAGCGTTGACCTTAGTATAATTTTCTTAATATTTTTACCAGTCGTTATTCATTTTCTTAATAACAACAGGACATTGTACAGTACATAAAATTCCATATGATCCTTTTAATATATTTGCAAAAAAAACAAACAAAATAAATGATTGTCATTTAATCGAGGGCCTGTAAACTCAGATTCAAATTTCATGCCTGCTGATGTTTTTTTTTTTTTGTTTTTTTTTTTTTCCCCACAAATAAAGATTTTATTACATTTTTATCCCCTTTTGGAATAAAAAATATCCTTTTGCATGTTTAATCTAATGGGTTTTCAAATTTCCAGTAATAAGCCTGTATGGCTTTTACCAATGAATTGGGCTGATAGACCATGGTATTTCTTTAGCTCTTGCTAAATTTGTAATACTGTTCATTCACTGAAAAAGGAAAAATGCTCAGACACGACAAACATGCACAGCAGTGGTAGAAAAAGACATCACAAACACGTGACATAGAAATTAGTTGCATAGGTGGAGAGCTATGACTTAAAATAACCCTCTGGCGGTACTGAATAATATGTGTTAGCAGCAGTATTGGAAAGAAATTTCTTCTAATCTTTACAGCTTCTTAAATATAAACATTCCCATTTTTTGCCTGGACAAATGTCTTGTCGCAAAGACTTAATTTCACTTTCAAGACTATATTTATTACAGAAAAATAATCAAATGGCCTTGTTGATAACTAAATAACAGTAAGTCCAGAGCCATGTCCACAGCCCTGAGAACGCTGTGACGGCACAAGACGATCTGGCGCTGAAGCCGTGGAGGTGTGGGGCTTAAATCCAGAGCTGTGATGGGAATCAGGTGAGGGTGATCAGGGCGGGGCCAGCAATCACCGTGGTGCAGGAGCAATCAGCTAGCCTGAGCAGGGAGAGAGCAGAGAAGAACATGAGACAGGATGCACACTAGGATATCACATAAGGCATAGCTGATGAAAATCAGTTAATATGGGCAGTGAAGATTATACACCACCACTCTTGTCGAAAAGGGCTCCTAATAAAAAGAAATAAAAAAATTACTTCTCTATAGTTTTTGCATGAAGATGTATTGAACAATGCTACTGTAGGCAATGAGAACCAAAAAAATAATTCAGACAAGTATATTGAGGTAAAAGTATGGCTAATAAACAAAAACTCATCAAAAATCATCACTGCATCACAGCATTTTTTTTATTTCTTTACTTTCTAAATCATTCCATATGGTTCATTCATGCTGTGCAAAAGTAAAAAAAAATAAAATTTGTGACACCTTTCAATTTTTCCTGAAGAATTGGTGTTTTTGTTTATTAGCCATCCTTTTACCTCAATATTTATTTATTGATTGATTGATTGATTAATTGATTGGTTTATTTATTGGTTGGTTCTCATTGCCAATAGCATTGTTCAAAACATTTTCACCAAAAAATTATAGAGAAGTAATGTTTTACCCTTTTTTATTTGGAGCCCTTTTAGACAATAGTGGTGGTGTATAATGTTCACTGCCCACTACTGTACACGCACACTCACACACACACACACACACGTACATATATACACACACACACAGTATATAATGTATATATTACTCACACAACACCTCATATGTTTGTCCTCTACCAGTTATTTTTTAAGCACATTCGCATTTAGTTATGTATATTGACTAGGAGCTTGTAGGAAACTACGTTTCACTACTTTTCGCCCTTAGATTACAAAAGCTCTCTTATGTCCCCTTCATGAACATTAGAAAAAAAAATAGGCCAACCCCATACTTGGCCAACGACTACGTCAGGAACAAAGATCAACTTATTAGTGTGTGTGTGTGTGTGTGTGTGTGTGTACTCTTGTCTATACATATGTTAGTATTCTTGTGTGTTTGGTTCTTGGCTGTGCTGACTGTTTAATGGTATGGGCCAGTAATTGCTGATGGAATCTGACTATTTACATCCATAAAGCAGGAAGTATGGCTTAACTGTGCACATTCCAGTCTCATTACACACACATATAAATACACACAAATAAATAAATTAATTAAAAAAATTAATAAATACAATAAAAAAATACATTAAAAAAAAAAATAATAAAATATAAAACAGGGGAGGACATGGCTCAGACCGCATGGGTCTAACCCACAAAAACTGAAAAATGAGATAAGGTCATGTTTCGACAGATGTGGATAAGGTCTATGCATGCCAGAGTGGTCCCTTCATCTTCCTTATGACCTTAAATCATATTGTGAGCATTGTCCCAGATTTACTGTCCCAGGAGTATTGTCTCAAGAACAAAGTTTGACCCTTTAGTTCCAGTAAATAGAGATTTTAATGCTACAGCTTACAAATGCATCCCCCAATATATCCCCATACTCATGCCCATGCAGTGTACTCTAGGTCATGGCATATTAGGGAATAGTCACAAACCAAATCAGAAATCAGTTCATCACTTGAGGTTAAATAATGGACCTCATACTTAATCAGAGTTTTGAATTAATGAGAGTTTGTGAGATCCTGCCAGAGGTGTTGAGTCATGCCTGTCCCATGTTCTGTTCTGGCTCTTTCCCTTTCAGGTCACCTGACTTCCTCCGGCTCAGGCGGTAATTGCGGGCTCCGCCCTGATCATCCCCACCTGCTCCCCATCATTGCTCCAGGATAAAAGCTCCGCGTCTTCCCCTGGCCCATGGCCAGATCGTCTTGTGCTGTCATAGAGAAAAGCGCTTCTCGTAGCCGCGCCACGATCCAGCCGACTATTCCTAGACTCTCATGTACTTTGAGTGCTAAAATAAAGGATACCTGTTTGCACCTATCTAGTCGTGTTCTGTCCTGCATTTGGGTCTGTCAGTTCCTGGTACCAGTGTTACAGAGTTAATGAAAGAATGGTTTTAATCAATACTTTTAATGTGGCTAGCCCAAAGTTTTTTGTTGTTGTTTTCAAACAGGATTTCTTTTGAATAGGCGCAGTGTTTGATTCAATGCACATGAAAGTATAATTCAAATCAGTATCACCTAAGACAACTTCATGGCAGCCTTTCATGGATGGTAATATAATTTAATTTGCAAGGTTTACAGTCACACTCAATCACATTTTATTTGGGATTGAAGACGAAACCCTATATATATATATATATATATATATATATATATATATATATTTTTTTTTTTACTCTTTCCAGCTTTTGTATTTTTTGAGAAATAAGGATATAAAAAACTATATTTCTCCCCCAGCTTTGTACTTTGTTGTGTTTGGCTGGACTGGAATGTGCAATGTTCTCTCAAGGTCAAGCCAGTGAAAGCATAGTTTAAACCGTAAATTACTCTCATCTGAACAAATAAGCTTTCGCTGTTGTCATTCTTTGTGTTCATTGCCTCAGGCTATATCAGGAGATGGCCAAAATATGTGCAGCCTTTGCACTGCTGGAAAACCTCAGCAAACCTCTTTCAGGGAATATACAATTTCCCCAGCGTCCTGTCAGATAAAACTAATAGTGTTTTATAGCTTTTCATAGAAGGGTAAAATCTGAAACTGTAATATTTGTCTTGGAGCATTTTCAGAGAGCCAGTGGACTATATGGGTTTATATATTTTGCATATTCTTGAGGATAAAACTATAATCAACCTCACTTCTTAGACTAAACACATCTGATTGATCTTGTGGTTGTTGCACATAATTTTATAATTCTCATTAAAAAATTATTTTCATCTCAAAATCATACATCAACCAATAATTATGCCAAACATTCATAATTATCCAGCAAAGCTTTACCCTTTTATCAGGTGATATACCAGCATTGACTTGATTGGCATAATATCATGGTAAAAAAAAAAAAAAGAAAAAAAAAGATTGTTGCTGTGCATTTTGTTGAAGAACCCTATTTTTTTTTTTTTATTGAAATGGTGAGATTTTTAATTGTTGTGCTGCACATAATTGCTGGTACCCAAAAGACCTGCAGCTGAAACACTTTGTGTAGTAGATATTTGAGACAAAACAGCCATAAATGGTCATGACACAACCCAAGAACAATATACATATCTTTTCCATCAGCCTGTTGCATAGAACCAGCTGTGTTTTCAACTTTTGTAAGATTCAAGTTTATAAAGAGCTATGTAATGAGCAAAGCTGATAAAACTAATCATGTGTGATCAGATAAGTAATGCAACCAAATCAATAATGGACATGAACACTGGTTTTGTCTTATGCTCTGGTAATCCAGAAACAGTGATATCATTAATAAGGAGATTTCATTTTTTATTTTACACTGAACACTAAAAAATCAGTTTGGCCTACATTTGTAGAACAGATGAAAATGATCTTTCACACAGATGAATAAACCCAGTCAGTGACTTGTTCTGATTTCCCAAACAGAATGCATGTAGGAGACATTTTGAGTCCTCCTGGGTGGGAAAACTCTGTCAGTGCAAAAATAACAGCTGCTTTTCCTGGCTGTCTCTTTAGCTTCATTTGACCCTCTTGACCTAACATGCCATAAAAATGTTTGGCTCACAGGCTTTGACAACACCCCATCATGGACAATCTGTCCAGAGTTAATAAACAAAGTCATTATATACAATCGTTCTGTAACCTTGAACGGAATCACTTATTTAATAAATATGATATAACATTACTATCCTCTAAGGATGTCCTTTTCTGGCTTTTCTGAAACCACTATTTTAAAGGCATACTAGCTGACTATTTTTCTAATTGCATATATATTTTCTGTGATTCTGGCATAATTTTTAAATTGATAGTGAACCTTCATTCATTAAATGGATAGGTTACATTTTCAAAAATTATTCAATAGATAATTAAAATTGTACATTCTGTTTTGATTTTTAAAATTCCAAACATTAATAAAAGAATAAAAACAAATTAGTAAATGTGAGTTTTTAAAAACCTATTCAGAGTGAGCCCCGCCTCTTGCCCATTGTCGGCTGGAATTGGCTCCAGCTTACCATGAGACCCTGATGAAGTATAGGTAATTAAAGGATGGAAATGCTTACAATTAGTAAAAAAGTAAAAAAGTTTTTTCACAGCAATATTTTTCATGTGTGCTTTGTATTTGTTTAATTATTGCTATGAATTGTAAAGCATACCTTAACGATAAATCAAATCTCTAAATCCAACCTGAAGTACACAAAATTCTTTTTCATTTCATATTTCATTCAGACTTGTTCTTTGACTTACACTATATACAGTGGTTTGTGAAATATTTGTACCTCTTAAATTTTTTCACATTTTGTCACGTTACAACCACAAACAAATGTGTTTTTTGGGGGATTTTATGTGATAAACCAACAAAAACTGGTGAATAATTGTGAAGTGGAAGGAAAAAATACAAATAAAAATCTGTGGGGTGTGTATTTGTACTCTGCTTTAAGCACTTCCAAAATTTTATTCCTGACCTGTCTGGAGTTTTCCTTGGGCTTCAGATGCTGTTTTCTTCATTAATGTTGTCTAACAAACCTTAGAGTCCTTCACAGAATAGCCTTTTTTTTTTACAAAGAGTTATGCACCACTTTATTTTGGTCTATCACAATAAATCCCAATAAAATACATTTATGTTTGTGGTTTTAATGTGATAAAATGTGCAAAAGTTAAAGGGGTATGAATACTTTTGCAAGCCACTGTATTCATTATAATTTCCTCATAACATGCTGGCTGGATATTTGAACTAGACATGAGAAATAAGGAATTAAAGGATTTTGAAGTAAAAAGTATTAATAGTGGCATTCAGCCAACCTTTTTTTTCCAATAAAGATATCTTAAGCATCATCATTTATTACTGTATACTTTGCAAATATACAACCACATAGTGTTTATTATATTGAAACAATCAAAATCATCATCCATTCCTGCAACAAATCAAAATCACCCCCCCCCCCCATCTGATACAGCATAATAAATATTGACTACATTCAGTGATGAAGCAGATCATGTATTCTAATTAGGTAAGACCAAAATCATTAATATTTTGGCCATGTTTAGCCTGGTCTCCATGAAAGGAGTCAGTTGACAGCTACTGTAAAATCTGATGGTGGATCATAAGTGCTTTAGGACTGATTTGTGATGGTTGATCCAGGTTGCCTCCAGGTAAAGTAAGGCTTAGTGGTTTTGGTCTCTCAAATATTTATTGAAGGAGTGCTACAAACATGAAAACCATGCTGCTTTAAAAATATTAGTGTGGAGTGTGGAAGCAAAGGAAGGCCAAGCACCAGTGTAAGGGGAGAGGCCGGTCAGAAGAGGTAAGTGTAAAAAAATGTCACCCCCAAAACTGATGCAGGACTGTTTGTATGTGTGTGTGTGTGTGTGTGTGTGTGTGTGTGTGTGTGTCTGTGGAGAAAATATTACTTAAACACTGAAAAGTAAAAGTACAAAGTAAAAAGCTAAAAGAGATGAAATATAGGAAAACAAGTCAACCTACCTGCTGTCACTGTTTTGGTATCAGTAATCTTCAGCATCCCAAACATAGAAAGTGTTAAAATTAGTAATTTATATAATTAAGGATGTCAACAATTGCTTTTAAAATGTAATTTAAGGTTCACACCTAGGTATATAATAGTTATGTACTTGGTAGAGAAATGGTGATGACAAGCTAATCTAGAATGAGTCATTACAATGCTGAACCTTAACTTTTCAAGGAAGAGAAGGCCATAATACCTTTGAAGATGCCAGAATACTGAAAGTGTTGACAATATGCATTTAAGTTTCACGGTTTATTGTCATATACAGGTAACAGTGGATCATCACTGATCCCCTGGAAGCTCTTGACTGGTCGCCTAACCTAAGCTGATGCTGGGATTTGATTCATTGGTTAAAAAGATAAATGTTAGTTGCAGTATGAAAAAGCTCAAGCTGGGCAATTAAAATGTAAGCAAAGAAAGTATCAAGCTAAATGGGCTTTCTTGTAAGCAAAACATTAAAGTGTTGTAAAAGCCTGGATGCTATATGAGATAGTCAACATGATCCTTGGAAAGCTTGCTTACAGGCTCTCCAATAAATTACTAATATTAAATTTCCATAGCAATTACTAATAGGTGGAAGAATGCAGTTTATTATACTTTGTTCCAAAAAAACTGTGGCAAGCTTTGATTGAGATAAGGATGTTTAAATTTTCACAGTGATCTCAACGGAGGAAAATTTGATTCACAGTTCTTAGGAAACTATTTATATGATATCATATTGTGAATAAACTGTTGACATAATTAAATATTTTAGAAGTCCACCAAAGCTATCTGAGCATCATCAAATCACTGAAGAAATAGAACATTGAAATAAATTGCCCATGTCAACCAATCAAAGCGGACCCTTGCAAACACCATTCTACAAGGTTCAGTGGAGGGCAAATGCCAAATATTCCACACCAAATTATGGTAGCTGAGTGATATTCAAGGACCAAACAGTCCTCCCCACTGATAAACCGATGTGTCTTGTGGAGGAAAGAGTGGAATGAAGGGGTATTGTGGCGAGAGCTGTGCTAGCCCATCACTAGATGGTTAAGGTAGTAGATGGAATCCTTTGGATTTGTTGCCTTAATGCATCATACCCTATTTGAAAATATTTTATTCAATTTTCATTTATACTCTGTACCATGCACTGAAAAATAATTGTTTATCTTTCTTGCTTCCTAAATGTTTAACATACGAAATTCTGAAATCACATCAGAAATAAGCAACTCTGATTTATACAGGAATTATTTTATGTTATATTATATACTTATATATTTATAATAAAGAACATAAAAAAGAAACATTAAAAACTCTGAAATTAAATATATGAATTCACAAAAATTTATTAAAAGATGCTCAGTTATGTTCCTTTCGGGGAAGACTTCACTGAAAAGAACTTGAAACCTGTGTTTGCTGAAATGTAATAAACCATTTATAAATGTTGCAAATAAAACTATACAATGTTGAATCATGCATCTAAGATCAAATAAATAGCATTTTTAAGCACAAAATATCACTTGTTATATACCTTTCTAATTGTATTGTATGTTTAATTTTGAGGTAATGTCATTAATAGTGGCATTAATGATGGCAGTAAATCTGGGTTTGGTTACATTACATATGTCTTGTTATATTACTGCTTACTACTTACATTACTTATTGCATTTATTATCACATCACTTCATTTTCTAAGGTTTGTTATGGTATTTACAAAATGAACTGAATTAAATAAATAAATAATGGAGTCAGTTGCACACATGCTTGGGTGGAATGAAAGCCTGCTATCACACTGTTGTTTTACAGATGTTTGTTGTTTTACAGGTCCTGGGTTCCAGTCCTGGAGTTTGTATGTTCTCCCTGCGCTTGCGTGGGTTTCTTCCAACAGTCCAAAGATATACAGTACGTACATACGGTGTACAGTGTACAGTGTCGTACATACAGTGTACAGTGTTTTCCACAGACGATGCAATAGCGCTGGCTCTGCACACTGCTATTTCACACCTGGACCATAAAAACACTTATGTGCGGATGCTGTTTATTGACTACTGTCACCATAATTCCATCCAGGCTTGTCATGACGTTCTGGGATCTACGCATCAGTGTCTCCTTATGCAACTGGATCCTGGACTTTCTGACGGGCAGACCACAGGTGGTGTGGATCGGTGGTGTGACGTCCTCCACA
>JAQMYF010000005.1:20789445-20799596 GCA_030014195.1 Neosilurus mollespiculum | reverse complement strand
AAAATTAAAATTCCTAGAATCGGAGGGAGGAAGTTAGGTTAAGAACGCCGACAAGCAGTTGCTGGCACGCGATTCACTCAAGCACACCCCCTTATCCCCACAAACACTCAGACTGTAGTCTTACTCTATTGTTATTTTTGGTAGGCCTCCCATGTAGCAAATTTGTCCAATACTTTCTGATTGTAGATGTATGTACTTTCTTACCAACAGATTAATACCAGTGGTTTTGTACCACACTTAGCTAAAAGCAAATTTCCATCTACTATACCTCAGCAAATAAACAGACAAAAAGGAATAAAACTATTACATACCTAAAATGTACAGTAATTTGTAATCCAAATTCCATCCCCAAGCAAGTTCCCCCACATACCTTCCTCACCAAAACTAGCATTAGTACATTTACATTTGGCAGATACACTTATCCAGAGTGACTTACTTATCATCTTTTTTTTTTTTTAATACAACTGAGCAATTGAGGGTAAAGGGACTTGCTCAATGGCCCACAGTGGCACCAAGGTGGTAGTGGGACTTGAACCCCTGACCTTCAGATCAGTAATACAGAGCCTTAACCACTGCCCAATAGTACACAGCACACACTGCAATAGACTGTCTATACACATAAAGTACAATGTACAGACTAAATGATAACATTAAAAAAGAATGTTTGTAGTAGGCAGAATGCTTTTTTTTATAAAGAAATCTAGATAAGAAATAGAAAAGACAGATAGATAAGAAAAATAAATTTAAGGGGTATATTTGGGCCTGTGCATCAGCTACACATTAAAGATGTGTTTTTGATTATAACTATAGAGAGAAACTTATGAGAATATATTTGTTACTGCCATTTCAGTAAATTAGAGAGAGCATGGGAATATAAAGGTTAGAGAAAGACAGAAACATAAGGAGAGGGAGTTTAAATCAACCTCAGGGAAAAGAACCTGCATTTCTTCCCAGATGCCTTGAGTGTTGGACATCTTAATCCCAATGGTGTAAAAAGAAAGTGGCTTAAAAAAAAAAAAAAAGAAAAAAAAACTCAATATGATGAATGTAGCATGGAATAAAACATTCGGTTAATGTTAGTGTTAAAAAAACAAATGAAACATAAATGTATTAGGTGGCTCTAAATGCACTGTTTTCTCCAGCCCAACATAGCCAGAGGTTTTGTCATGAGATTGGTCAGCATTAGCAACAACCAAAACACTGATGGTAACTACAGCCTACGCATATCACTGGGGCACTTTGAGGTACTGTATCACTTTCAACCACAAGCACACTTCAGTGAGATCATTACAGCATTTTATTTTGCTTTGCATACCTCTGGTACAGCACTTAGCTCACAGGTTAAAACTAGGTCACAAGAATGGATCTTTATGGAGGGTTTTAGGGCCATGTGGGAGGAGATGGGAAACAGAGACATCTTTATTCACCTAACAAGCAGTTCAGTTTGGGAATGTAACTGAAGAATGAAAGCATCCTCTGTAAATTAACAAGGTCAATTTACATTCTTCTTGAATAACCTTACAAGATACACATGCTTTCAGAGCAACTGAACATGCATACTGTAGATTTTTACTCACTCCCTCACTCATTCGCCAAAATGCTTACTTCTATTAGGGGTGCATGGAGGCTGGAGCCTATTTCAGCTGACACTGAGCAAAGGCAGGGTACACCCTGAACAGTTCAACAGACCATTGCAGGGCCAAGACACACAAACAAACACAACTATTTATTTTCACACACAGCAGCAATTTGGAGCAACCAATTAACCATATGTGTATGTCTTTGGACTGTGGGAGGAAAATGGAGTACCTGCACACCCCACACAGAAATGACCAAGCCCAGGACCTTTTTGCTGTGAGGCAGACGTGCTACCTACTACACCACCATACATCTTAATATACTATTTTCTTAATTATGATGCTACAGTACATAGTAAAGATAAATAAGAAAATATAAATAAGGGTCAGTCAATAAAGCCCACATTTTTGTACACTGTCACTGAATAGACATCAAGCTACTTAACTGTTCAGTGTGTGCTAGACAGACTTTGTAGTGGAGACAGAATGTAATACTTAAATAATTCTTTAAATTATATGAAATCAAAACCACTTTGAAACTGTAATGATCAGAATTTGTGGTCTGTGAAACTAGCTAAATATGCATGTACTTTATGGATGTGGTGATAGTCAATCACAAAACACCCATGCAGACACTCACTCACTTATTTGCCAAACCACTTAAACCTATTAGGGTTGCGGGGAGACGAACCTATCCCACTCACCACTCAGTGAAGGGAGAATACACCCTGAACAGTTCACTTGACTTTACCAGGGCCAACACACACAGCCATTCACACTCATACCAATGGGGCAATTTGGTAGCTAGTGTGGTATCATGATTGGATATATATATATATATATATATATATATATATATATATATATATATATATATATCTCAAGGATACCGTTCTCCAGAATTATCTCCATACCTGGGACTGGCTGTGCAGGACACACATCCGTGAGTTTCTTGCCATGAACCAGCCCACAGTTCAGCTCCTGTTTGTGCATTGGAACAGGCAGTACCTTTAAACTATTCCTCTTATTAGGATGTAGACCTCTCTGGATTTTTACTCGTACCTGAACATCACACCCCAACAATGACACATCAGCACTGGAAACAAAAGCTGAAGAATCCAGGTGTCTATGGCTGCCATCCACTCTAGGCTCCACTTGTAGATCAGCAGAAATAAAACAGGCAGAAACAGAGCAGGAAAAAATGAGGCCAGGCAAACTGCCACAAGGTGGAATGACAAGACTGATATTTCTAAACCCATACTGAACCCGTTTTTTTTTTATTCAGACGTCACAGGACACACCGCTTTTTAGTGCACTCTGCCTTTATAATAATACATAATTAATGGAAACATAATGTAATTGACTCTGTGAGGCCTGATCCAGCTTGCCATGATGTTGATCAGCTACCTCCTACCATCACTACTACCATCACTCTTGAACCCAGAGTCATTCCGAGCCCTATATTCATGGTCATGAACACATAGTTCACACATCTACCAGAGTAGTGGACTTAGAAGTTGTCTTCACCTTGTGTTTGTTTAAAAATGTAGCAATATGACTCAGCTCAGAATTTTTTAAACTGCTCAAATCTATAAGATCACACAATGCTTCATAAGTATAAACACCCACTGAAGTGTACCAATGATTAAAGTAAGTAACTAGCTCCTTGGCAAACTCCAAACATGTATGTCTACATGATTTTTCCCACAACCTGAACCTCTGGCGATAAGCCAGAGCTAATTAGCCTTTAACACAGCAACCTTGAATAAGACATAAACCTTACTTTCTGTTATGCTGACAGAAGTATGTTTCTTGTGCCTTCCCTGTCAAAACACACTACAACAGCAACATGCATTCTGTATCAGATTATTCCGTACTATCAGCTACCTGCACAAATGGAGACCATCCAGGTCTTGTTCACAAAACTGAGAGACCAAACACAGATTAGTTGACACATCAAACCTGTGTGAAGGATCAGCAGAACCAACAGGAGCCTCACGTCGCCTCACAGTAGCCAAACTTAATCGCGCTCCTCCAGTTCTAAATTTTAATCTCCATTTGCAAGAACAGTAACTCTTTTAGTTGTTCAAAAATTAATCTGGCCCTCACTCCAGCTTCACTAGAGGCAGCCTTTCCAAATTAGTCCGCTCCAGGAGCAACAGTATGCAGTTTTTTTTTTGTTTTTGTTTTTTTTTTTAAGAACACCCATCTCTTACAAGCTCTCTCTCAAAAACAAATTGCTTCCTTGAACCAATAATCCTCTAATGAAACAAAAATCCCTCTACCAGATCCATAACTGATCCATTATCACCTTCAGTGATTACATACAACCCAAAATGATGCACAAAGAATATCACCAGCAGCCTGAGCTCCCCAAAATCCACAAAGCCAACATGCCACCATGGCTCTGTCCTCTAAATGCCTTACCAAAAACTAATTAAGCTCCCCCCTAGTCTTCAGGGACTACTTGCTGTGGGTACTTATGCACTATATTCTGCAAGTCCAGTGAAGCAACCACAATGCAGCAACTATTTACGCAGCTTCAGACAAACCGAGACAACTACTCCAGCCACTTTCGTCACCACACTTACAAATTCTCCCAACAAACTCCAAAGAAATTTGCTCACACACGTTTATGTTTCCCACTGTGCATTCATTCACAAACTGCACACTGCATGCTACAACTAAGTGTTGACGTCGCACTGACACAACCATAACAGAGCACTAATTTCATTTATAAAGTCAGTCTTTGCTCACCAAACAATTTTTTACACAGAGCCTACAGTGCTACACAAATCTACACTGGGCAAAACACAAAATGGATGAGTCCCCATCTGTCACAGCCCAGCTCACGAACCGCAACCATAATGGAAGTCATCATTACAAAACAAAAGTGTTTATTTATATCAAAGATTAAGAAACTTAACAACTCAACACTAAAGCTAACTAAAAGAAAATGCAACTGCCACTGAGATTGGCTGAAAACAGGAACCACCCCAGCGATGCCAGGTTTTTTTTTTTTTTCAGGAGGACACACACCGGTTCCAGGTGTAGTTTATTCAACTGATGCGCCTGCACTAGGGTGCTCCATTTTGGTGCAGTTTTTTTTTTTTGTTTTTTTTGTTTTCCAAAGTGTTAATATGTTGCCTTTTGTTGGTCTAAATGTGCATAAAGAATTTTAGTGCACAGCATTTGAAGTTTCACTACTGTGTAATGTGTATTTTTGCAGGATAACAGTAACTACTGCAAATTTATTGGCATGAAACAAGATGAATTAAGATGAGTTGAAGCAGGTTTCTGTAATTGCTGAATTTGTTGGTCTTTTTTATGCAGAAATGTTCCTGAAAGCCCCATTGTCTTCTTCAGCACCTATAAAGGATTTGAACTTCACACAAAGAATTAGGCAATATTAAAATTACAGACCAATGATTGCACGAGTCTGTCTACAGTCGTGCTACAGACATCTGTGGTACTTATGTCCTCAATTAGTGGTCTTATCATTAGCTGATGAGGATATATCTTCAGAAAAGAGGGGAAAAGATGCTCTAAAGTTGTTCAACACAAGAAATGCAAACAAAAAACCAGGGAAGCCAAAGTTTCCTGTGATCCAATGACCAAACCAAATCAGTCACCATCCCAAACTTAGTGATTTTTTTTGACCCAGACACCTGGCTTCTGTTTGATCTTTTGGGGTTTAGTGGACTTTAATTTCTGGGAGAAATCACAAGAATGCAAATTGAAGGACTTCATTCATAATATTTAGTATGTAAATGATCTGGCAGAGAGGGGGATAAATCTGATCTCTGACTATCAGCAAACAAAGATAAGGTCTGTGTGGAGGGCTGTATTGATGGCATCCTCTGTTGACCTGTATGCAAACTGATGTGGATCAAGATCAGCAGGGATGGCAGCCTTAATGTGAGACAAGTTTCTCGAAATATTTGGTGATGATGAGGGTTAGGGCAACTGGGCGATAGTCATTCAGGCAGCTCACTGTGCACTTCTTCCACACTGGAATGATGGTAACTGTCTTGAGACAGGTGGGAACCATACATTGCAGTAGCAGAAGGTTAAAGATGGTGGTAAAAACCCCTGGTAAACAAAGGGGGTGAAATGCAAGGTTGAATATCAAAGGCAGTGCCTGTTGCAGATGATTGAATGGCACAGGGATAACTATCAGAAGTATAACAGACACCCTGGCACGGCTAAGTTGTTAATAAAGTGTAAAAGTGTTAATAAAGTGTAAAAACTTATTAAATCACATACAAATTGACTCCTTAACTGGACCTTATGGACACTGGTTATTATCTAAGAAATATTACCGATTATGCAGACTGTAGAATTTTTTTTTAAACTTGATCAAACTTTTTGTTTCTTCCTTATTGTGTAATTTGTTTTATCTCGATAGTATTTGCAACTAGAACTTCAGATATCATATTACATGCTTCTGTTCACCACAGAAAAACTGTATTTTTTCCATGCTATGACTTTGGAGGCTAGATATATTAAACTTTGATTTTTAACCAAAACCTCATTTTTTTTTTTTTTTGCTAAAGTGGCTTAGGGCACAAAAAGGCAGCATATTTTGACTTTGGAGGCTAGAAGTTTCAAACTTCATTTTTTGGAACACCTTAGCCTGCACCCACCACCTGAAGCAAGAACAAAGCCAAAGACACAAACATGGACACGGAGTGTCCAGATGAGGACACGTCACACAAGTAAAAATGGACAAATATATCCAACTGTCAAAGGTTAACAATTAGTATCACCAGTTCCCGAAATATTAAAGAGTGTAATTATTAAAAGGAACGGAGATGTAACATGTATGGTAAACATGTGAATGGTTGTCTGTGTGTGTTTAGGCCCTGTGATGGACTGGCAAGTCCCCACCTTCACCCAGAGTTGAATGAGATAGGCTCTACCCTCCCCAGACAGAGGGAGTGTATGTGTAAACCCAAATGTATGAGTTAGACAGCTAGATATTACTTGGATTTTACCCTGCCAGCTTCATAGTCCAATGTCCTTTTAATGTCCATAATGACCTTAAATTTCTTTAACAAACATAATACATTAGTAGCATTAACGCACACGCACACACAAATCAAGGTCCTAGGTTGGGGTCCTGCGCTCAGGCATTTCTATGTGGAGTTTGCATGTTTTCCCCATGTTTGCAAAGGCTTCCTCCAGGTATTCGGTTTCCTCCCACAGTCTAAAGACATGCACAGTAATCTAATTGTCTGTTCCAAATATGTATGAGGGTAAATGGTTGTGTGTGATGGCAATGCAATGGTCTGGTGAGCTGGTCAGGGTGTACCGGTCTTTGCCCAATGTTGACTGAGATAGGCTCTGGCCTCACCACCATCCAAGTAGGGTTAAGTGGTTTGGCAAATGAGTGAGTGATAGTAAGCAATTCTATTCTGATCTGACTATTTATCTGTAGTAAAAGTTTGAACACAGCTTTAAGTCACTGTTTTTGCTCCTGGCTGTTTTGCTTCCTTGCAAATTCACTAAAAAGAATAGTTGCATTTACACATGCAGTGAAGTCCTGAATTTCCTAGACATTGTCTGGAGGAACTGTATACGTGTCCCTGTCACCCTGCCAGCCTCCTGGTACAGAGGGGTATAATAGCTTGTGTAAGAGGGAATAGTAGTTTTTGTTTGAGAGTAAGATAGGAGGGTGTAGTAATGTTTGTGAGGAAGTATGATGTTATATGTGAAACCACAAATTAATTATTGCGTACATGGCCCTTCATACACCTTAACTTCCGTTCATTTTGCATGCAGCCTTAATGTTCACTAAACAAACATATCTGTTAGAGTAGTAGCATTTTCCTCCTGTCCAAAAATAGAGAGTTAAAAGATAATTGATAATGTACATAAAATATTTGTAGAGTGTGTGTGTGTGTGTGTGTGTGTGTGTGTGTGTGTGCACGCACGCACGTGTGTATGAGGGCGAGAGAGAGAGAGGGCAACTGGTGGACCAGTAATCAATCTAGACTCACAATTAATTGGAAAAAAAATATTTACCCACATTTTTTTTACTAAAGAAAATCGGTCATGGATGTGAGAACTCGAAAAAAGGAAAATCTTAGTGCTACATGGGTGAATAAACAACTCCATATATCAAGAGAATCACCCTGAATCATGTGAGAAAACAGCTACAGTGAGCCAGTGGCAAACTATGTTACAGTAGTTCTGTGGGGAAAGACGAATTGTTTGGTGTATGAATATCACTAAGCTAGGTCAGGAAAAAGTAGTTGGCATAACCCAGGTTGATGTTAAGATGTGTGATCTTTGATGAGGAATAGAGCTTTATAGACCACTATGAGGTTGAGGGAGAGAATGCAAAGCAACCACTTGCTAGTCTCCAAAACAAAATCTTCTATTCTCTGATCGTATTAAAAAACAAAGAACACTCAAGACTGATGATGACCCAACAGTAAGAACTGGTGTAAGAGAACATTTGTGACATGTCTGCCAGCCACCGTCGACAGGCACTTCCTGACATTAAGAGCATGATCAAAGAGATAAAACAAAGGCAGGGCCTCAACCACTTGTTTAAACCATGAACTGCTGGATGTAGTATCTCAAGCACAAGCAGATTCCCTTGCACGTGTGTGCTTTACTGACTAATAAACACAACATCCAGGAATTGATGTTGTCAGCCAAATAAGGCCAGTCATGCAGATGGTCTTGAGCCTTCATCTGCAATTTTTATGAAACCACTGGGCCTTTATTACAAAGCTCTTTGGGTAAATAGAGCAAGTATTTCTTTTTTTATGCTGTCTCTCTGCAAGCTTAATAGTCTAGGTAATGAAATCCCAGTAAGATTTCTAGATTTATTTCATAAAACAGTTTCATATTTAAACACTAATTCAGATTCAAGTTCAGGCATTGATTTAAACCTAGATTCAGGTGTAGATTCTAACATAGATTCATATTCATATTCAAACAGGTATTTGTAATCAAACATATACAGTCAGCTCCATAAGTACTGAATGTCAAAATGTTTGTAAAGTTGTGTCTGTACAGACCACAATGGATGTAATATTAGAGATTTAAGAAATGATTGACATAGATTTTCAGTTGTTATATAGGGGATTTAAGAAAATATTGCATTATTCTTTTAGGAATTACAGCCACCATGTGATTACGTGGGTTTCCTCCAGGTGCTTCAGTTTTATCAAGCAAATTTTATTTATAATGCCCTTTACATATGGGGTGCCAAATGTAAAAATTTGATGCAAAGTTTTAGCGCACACTTTTTCCACATTTAGCTCATTTTTCCTCACATTTAAGTTTGAGTCACATCTAAAACAACGTCTTACATTTAACTGTTAAGAAAATGTTTGCTTGTACAACCTAAATGCTAAATCTAAATCTAAATGCTAAATCTTAAATCTAAATCTAAATGCTAAATGTTAAATCTAAATGCTAAATCTAAATCTCAGTGTTAAATGTAAATGTGAAATGTTAAATCTAAACGTTAAATCTAAATCTAAATGTGAAATGTTAAATCTAAATGGTAAATGTTGCACTGCTAAAACAATTTTTACATGGGGAAAATGAGCTAAATGTGGAAAACGTGTGCACGAAAACTTTGCATCATTTTTTTACATTTGGCACCCCATATTTACATATGATGTACACAATTACATATTTACAAAGTGATGGACAAGAAATAAAAACAGGAAAAAAAAATATAGTACACATAAATTTATACATATATTTTTATTTCACAAGTGACACCACTGTCAAGTTTCGAAGGCTGAACTGAATAAAAAGGACTTTATCCTGGCCTTTAACAGAGGCAGGTCCATGATGGAGCATAACTCCAGGAGCAGAGAGTTCCAGAGTTTGGACCCGCCACTGCAAAGGCACGATCACCCTACTGTTTGTACCTGGACCATGGGACCACCAGCAGGTGTTGCTTGGAGGAGCGCAGGGCTCTGCTGGGCTGGTAAGGGGTCAGCATCTTATAGATAAGGAGGTGCAAGGCCATGGATGGAACAAAAAACAAACAATAAGACGTTAAACTCAATTGAATTCAATTCAGTTTTATTTGTACAATTCAGTTTGATTTAGAGCGCTTTTTACAATTGACATTGTGGCGAAGCAGCTTTACATAATAAAAGCAATTTAAAAAGGAATTTAAACATTTTTCTACAATCTCTACACATCCCTAGTGAGCAAGCCCGTGGCAACAGTGGCAAGGAAAATCTCCCTCAGTTGACATGAGGAAGAAACCTTGAGAGGAACCAAAAGGGAAACCCATCCTCATTTGGGTGAAACCATAAAATACAAACCATGTAAGAGAAACTTCATTACAGTCCAACATGTTGTCCGGTTGGTTATACCACAACTGTAATTCCTAAATAATTGTAGCAAAAGAGTTTATATCACCAGCAGTGGAAAGTCATCTTCACAGTCTCTGAGTGCAGATCTAAGCCCATATGGATATTCATCAGCAGGAGCGAGGGGCTTCCAGAATGAGAACTCCAGCCAGCATCAGCACGCCAGGACAGACCACAGGACTCCGAAAGCAGAAGGATCAGGATCACCGGCATCCGAGAA
>JAQMYF010000005.1:20760227-20772079 GCA_030014195.1 Neosilurus mollespiculum | reverse complement strand
TTTTTCCGCATCATGCATTGACATCATATTTTTTATTTTAGCAATATTTCTGAGATGAAAGAAGGCTATCCGAGTAAATATCCGAGAAAAACCATCTGGAACTTTATCAGCAGAACAGAGGAACAACGTCTCAATGCACACAAAGCTGCACAAAAATAAAGACACTCTACATTAGCAAGTTCTGAACACTGTTGTGAAAGATGTGGAGATGCTGCCTCTCAAGAGCTGGACTACTAGCTCATGAACATGCATGCTACTGAGTAGACATTCACCAGCCAGTCAAAACCGATGGACTGTCAATAATGATGTATGAGAGATTTTGAATTGATAAAACTATGTTTTCAATGAAACTTGATTCATATATTTAATTTTGTAAGAGCAAAAAAACATGGGGTGTCCTCTGGTCCAGTGAAGCAGTAATCTGAGTGAGAACTGCAAGCAGACAGAAATAATATAGAGCACAGAAGACTTCATGAAAGATCATTTTTTTTATTCATGTAAATTTATTTTTAAAAAAGATACCACAGGATGTGGGTTAACTTGGGGGAAAATGTTCTCCATGTCAAGTCAAGTCAAGACTTGTTATACTCATTATATGTATTGTCCTTTATCCAAAGGAATTTCATCAGTTTTACCAAATGGTAGATAGGTGATAAAACAACTGTACTCTATAGAGATCTCATAAATTACACAGCAAGTGTGGGTCTTTCACTTTCCATCCATTATCTATGCCAATTATTGGTCATGGTCGTGCAGCCAATCCCAGCTGACTTCTGGCGCAAGGTGGGGTACACCCTGGTCATGTCACCAATTCATCACAGGGCTGTCTTGATTATTATAATTTGTTTAATTTTGTACACATTAACACTGTGACATGCTTACTGTTTTATATATTATATATATTTTTTAACTGCAATTGTATGAATTGAATTGTTCATATTGAGATGTTTGTTATACAAGACATAAACAATTAAAAAAATGCATTTTGGGTGGAACATTGGCATAGTGATTAGCAAGCAAGAAGATCTCGGGTTTGATTTCCAGGCTGGGCATTTATATGTGGAGTTTGCATTTTCTTCCTGTGCTTGCATGGGTTTTCTCTGGGTCCTCGCACAGTCCAAAGACATGCACACTAGGTTTCCTGGCTGTTCAAATTTACCCTGGGTGTAAGTGTGAATGGTTGTGTTTGTTGCCTGGCGACATTCTGTCAGGCTGTTCAGGGTGTGCCACGCCTTCTCCCAGTGTCGGCTGAGATGGGCATCATCCTCCCCGTGACCCTAGTAGGATTGAGAGGTTTGGCAAAAAAGTGAATCAGGATATAAATTTATATCAAAATCTTCTCAAATTTAGCTCTATTTGCAATTTAAAACTGACCTAAAACTGAGGTCACTATGAGATATATTCTTGACTGGGACATTATATTCTCTTTGCCTTCAGTGAGTTATTGTTAATTAATACCATTAATAAATTCAAGCAGGGGCAACATAGTGGCATAGTGGTTAACATTTCCACTTCACAGCAAGAAGATCCTGGGTTTGAGCCCCATGCCCTGTGAGATCGTTTCTGTGTGGAGTTTGTATGTTCTCCCGATGCTGGCTTGGGTTTCCACTGGGTGCTCAATTTTCCTTCCACATTTCAAAGACATGCACCGTAGGTTCATTTAATATTCTTGATTTCCCCTGTGTTGGCCCTGCAGTGGGCTGGCGAGCTGTTCAGGGTGTACCCTACCTTTGCCCGGATTCAGCTGGGATGGGCTGACTGTTCAGAAAATGAAAAGAAGTTTAAGCATAGCCTTTTTCATTTTTCATCCACTTATGATCTTTTAGAACTGTATGTTAAAGTTGTATGAATTTTGCAGATGTGAGAGATAGACAGAGACAGAGAGAGAGAGAATGTATCCCTATGGGTGAATGAATAGTTTGGTTTGTGGAGTTTGGTTAGGTCAAGTTTAACAAGAATAAAGTGATTGTGGTGCAAAGCAAAACCACAGTAATTATGGGATCAGGGCAGTGGTAGGCCTGTCTGCTTCCTCATGACTGAAAAAAGTGTGTGATGTGGAGCAGGTACAAAAGGGCACAGACTTTGATTAACTTAGTTTATGTTAATTTGCTGTTCCAATTGTTGCCTCTAGGTTGAGTGTGAATGGTTGTGTGTGTTGTTGCCAACTCAAAATCTGACTGGATAGAATCCCTGAGGCAACCGTATCATCATATTTATTTCAAATTACAGGTGCCTGCACTGTCAATTCTGAAGGCATCAGTACAGATTTTTTTTCAGATTTAGAGGACAAAAATATTCTGTTATATGAAGCTCACTTCAAAAAACATTTCTAAGATGAAACCTAATTCTCTTCACAAGTCTAAATTGCACTGATTGATGACATAAGCATGAATTAATAACAGGTCTGTCATTAGAGGACCTGTTATAGAATTCAGCCAAAGTATACTGGGATCATCAAGTAATAATAATCAAAAAATCTTTTGTAATCACACAGGCTATACCTTTTGCAATGTCCTGTTTTAATTTTACTGTTACTCATGTTACTCTTTGCATTTACAAGTTTTTCTTCTGTGAGAAACTATAAGAGAGGTGATACTACAATCTCTACAGCTCTATTCCCATGGTGACATAAATGTGGGAGAGGCCCTAATGAACACCACCTGCCTATGGCCCCCTCCCTTCCTTTTTCTTATACGCAGACACAAACACACACCTCTTATTCGTCCACAGTTTTCCTTTTTGGCTTCATGAAATAAGGCATGGACTGCTGTTCAGATTGTTTAAAAGTGACATTTACACTCTCATATAAGGTTCAGTGATAAGGATGTATGAAATCCCTTATTCCCTCCTTTCCTTTCCAGATGATTACAGGAGTCTCTACTGAGGCACTTCAGCAAACAATCACATGCGATGACGTCACCATCTCCCAGGGGCCAGTCACAGTAAATTAACATGGAGCACAGCAGCCATTGCGCAATATCATTATCCCTTTCCAGCTTTTAGACTTACTATTACTGTACCTAATTTGTTTATGTGTTTGCATGTTTATTTATGTTTAAGCTGCCATTTTTGTAACTCTCATTTATTTTATTTTCATTTCGTCTGTAACAAGATAAACTCTCTCCATACAGACACGCACACACACACACACACACACACACACACACACACACACACACTTACACAATTATTTAGTCTAGTGTTATCTCTGATGTATATGGGCCCGGAAAGAGGGTTAACTATTATTCCTGACATTTTGTATACAACAGCTAGTGCTCATTAAATATAAACACTCTCTATTCTTTGGTATGGATGAATTCAGTTTCTGTGGCAATGGGTAATAACAAAGTACATAGATGCCACCCATCTCATTAAAATTTACATAATCCAACTGAGCTACAACTGTAACAAATTACACTTGCATTTTAATTTCCTGAACTATACTGATCCCTTTGTTTGTATAGTTATGTTAATTCTATTACATCCCTAAAACCATCCTTCCTAAATGAAAAAAACAGCATTTCCTAAAGTCTAACATCTGGCCTACTTTGGGGGACATTAGACAACATTACATTAGATTAAATGACTTTACTGTAGCAGGCAGTCTGCCTGGATAATGGATGCCCTTTTTCCATTCTGAATGAGCTCATTTGAAAAAAACCTTACCGTAGCTCAGCTTATTCTGTTTCTTGCTGTCAGCCTGGCCTCCAACAGCCAAGACCAACACCCTTCCTCTATGATTTCATCTAGCATCAGGCTGAATGACAGCTGTGTGCAAAGTCCTGACATTAACTTTTTGTAAGCATTTGACACCTCAATCAACAGTTTAACACGTTAATATTAATCAACACTACCAATATGAGCTTTTATGTATTCACAATCTGATCCCTGAACAATGTTAGTTTAGTCTTGTAAAAATAACCAAAACTCTGTAGTAAACTCTGTCCATAAGTGTTTTTTTTACACCAATGTATGACAAGTTTCCTGTAACCATAATAAGAAAATCTTCAAAACAGCTAACAGCTGCACAAATGTGCCATGGAAGAAAGTGGAGCTGAGGAGTGAATGAGTGACTAAACAAGTATCCCACTGACTTATGCTGAGCTTAATGCGATCCATGTAATATTTACAAAGTAATAACGTCATGAATCAAACAGACGCTGAAAGCGAATTGGCCCGTGACAAGGTTACGCCATCAGTACAGCATCTGTTCAGACACAAAGTGCAAGATTTGCATTCAGCACATCCAAGACCAAAGACCATATGATTTGCTGTGGGATTGGACAGATTCCAGTTCTGGTTAATGTCAGAATATCTAATTTCATGTACCTTAGTGTTCCAAAGACCAATAAGGATATAGTGCAACGAAAGAGTGTCAAATGGTGTGTGAGTGAGATATGTCTGCATATCAATAATATATCTGATATGTCTGTTACCACTTTGGTGATTTTATGTCCAATAAGAACTTTCCATATTGCTCTGTATGAGGTAACTGTGCTGTATTTCTTGTTATTACTCTGTGAGGGAAACTTGATGATATGGCAACAGTGCCCATAAATTTAAAGTAAACTCTCCTTCTATTAGTAAACAGTTGAAGGTTGATGGACAGAGATCTTGACTTGCAAGAGAGTTTATTGATTATGTTAGCAAAAAAAAAGTAAAAACATGTGCTTTACCTCATTCCAGATCCAACTATAAACAGCATAGAATGTTCCAAAAACATGCCTCAGTGCTCCGTTACAGCCACTGGGTCTCCTTAACACCCATTTAAGCAAGCCACTCTTTCCCAATCTCCATGGTTTCATTTGCTAAAGATAATACTAGATGTGGAGAAACTTTAAGCATGCTCTCTATGAACAGTGATTACACGGCAATACTGTGTGATTTGGACAGTTTTATTTGTTATAGTCAAGTTAATCTGGTCCAACAATGCTGACATTGGAAAAATTCCCCTTGGGTCACAGTGCCTGTGTAAACACTACTTCAGGAGTTTCACAATGACTTCTCTAAACTGTGAACCACTGGATTTCTCTCTGTCTGTGGTAATAGAATGGCCCATCAACTCTTTTTGCTTAGCTTTTTTACTGATTCATCCCTTTTTAATTTTTTTTAGCATAACTAAACTGTCAGGTTAAACTTTCCACAATAACAATACTCACAACACTTCTGTACAAGCTATTTCCTTTCCTATGATTTTGTGGACTGTGCTTTGCTAGCATTTTTTTTTGCATTCCTTCACTTCCCATCTATTTAAACATTATCATTGTTCAAGAAATAAATGCTTTTCTTAAAATCGCCACCACCCTTCCAGAATTCTGAGACAAACTTTCTCACTCACTCTCTCACTTGCCAAACTGCTTAAATCTACCATTATGATTGAGGGAAGGCCGGAGCCCATCTCAGCTGACACGGGGAGAAGGGTACACCCTGGACAGCTTGCCAGACCATTACAGGGCAACACACATACAACACTTACATCTAGGGGCATTTTTGAATAACCAGTTAGCCTAATGTGTATGCCTTTGGTCTATGGCAAAACCAGAGTGCCTGGAGAAAACCCACACAAGCATGGAAAGAAAATGCAAACGTCAGCAGTCATCTGAGATAGGCTCCAGGGTTATGCGGTGTGGCAAATAAATGAACAAAAAGCTATTTACTTGTACAGTGCATATACATACTTGTTAAATTGCCAGTGTAACGACAGCCTGTACCTCCCTGTATCTGAACATACAGACAGGTGGCGACATGTGTTATTGGAAAAAACACAGTTGGCAGTTATTTAAAGTTTAAAAAGACCTGTAGTAAGGGCTTGTAACAGGATGCTATTCAAGCACTCATTTAAGTTTGCCTCATTGCAAGGCATTATCACAGTGTGTGCTCTGTCCCGTTTGTTTGCATGTTATTTGAGACTTTTTCTTGTGTATTTGTTTTACTTATTAGTCCCTGGTTCAGTTTGTCTATGTTTTCCGTTAGCCAGCTTTGTAGTTAAGCTTTTGTTTGTAGTTATATAGGTAGTTGCCTTCTAAGGTGGAATAGTGGCATAATGGTTAGCACATCCTTCTCACATCAAGAAAGTCCTGGGTTTGAGTCCTGGGATTGGCTGTTTCCATGTGGAGTTTACAGGTTCACCCCATGCTTCTGTAGGTTTCCTCCAAGTACTCCCCCACAGTCGCAAGACATGCACACTGGACTAATTGGCTCTTTCAAATTGCTCATAGGTGTGAGTGTTAATGTGAATAGTTGTGTGTGTTTGCCCTGCGATGATCTGGCGAGCTGCTCAGGGTGTACCCTGCCTTCACCCAGTGTTGGCTGAGATGGGCTCCAGCCTTTCTGTGACCCTAATAGGAGTAAGCGGTTCGACAAAAAAGTGAATTAATGAGTACTTGCCTTCTTTATTCACACTGGTACCTATTTTTGAGTTTATTTACTTTTATGTATACTAAATTCCCTCGAGAACTCACAGCTTTCAGATTATGAGACTGACACAAGGCGCGAGGCACCAAATCGGCACTGTAGTGTAGTGGTTAGCATGTGCACCTCACAGCAAGAATGTCCTGGGTTTGAGTACTAGGCATGAAGTTTGCATGTTCTCCCCATACTTGTGTGTTTTTTCTTCGGGTACTCTGATTTCCCCGCACAGTCCAAAGACATGCACATTAGGCTAAGTAGCTGTTTTAAGTTGCCCCTTAAATGTGAGTGTGAATGGCGTGCTGCCCTTCGATGATCTGGCAAGCTGTTGAGGGTGTACCCCACTTTTGCCCCATGTTGGCTGAGATAGACACCAGCCTCCCTGTGACCCTAATAGAGGATTAGGTGGTTTGGCAAATTGGTAAGAGATGACAAATTTCTTTAGCCCTGTGTGTGTGTCTTTCTCTTCCTTTTTCTATTTACCAGCACCCTTATCACCTGACAGAATGCCTCACTGAACCAAGGACCAAGGACACAGCAAGGCACATCATACTTGCTGGCTACTGGGAGGACTAATAATTAAAATAGGGGGATAAAACAATTTTGTTTAACAAGTTGGCATAGGGACAACAAACAGGACACATTGCAGGAACTTGCCATTGTGGTTAATTGTGCTGCAGGAAATCCACAAAATTATTAAACAAGATGGATCTAGACATGGAAAGCAGCTTAGGCAGATTAGAAATTAAAGCAAACTTAAGGTTACTCTAATGAGGAGAAAATACTATTGGTAGTTAAAGGTATGTTTAAGTTGGTGGTTTTGCAGCTGGCCAGTGGAAGTTTTGTGAATTTCCTGACCATTCTCTTCATTGCCCTTGGACTTTGCTTTATATCAGTAAGGAATTCATTCAGAAGGATTTTGTAGAACCCAATAGATGTCCTTTTGAACTTTGATCCTGGAGTGAACATTGCCATCCACTTTCCTTAAATGAAAGTAGGGAAATCAAATTCAAATCAAATCATAACAATTAATTTGAATTTAATTACATTGCATTTAACTGCTTACACTGTACAGATACAGTTTTGTATTTTATGTATGATTCTTCCCAGCTGTTACTAAACTAAACTCAGTTTGTATTGTGTTGTATTTGCTTATAGGGTGGTATGGATTTTTTTTTTTTTTTTTTTTTTTTTTTGTCTTTGTCTCTGGATTCTGAATATGAATTTGCTTGCTCATCCTTTCTGCCGGCTATTTACTCCTGTGTTTCACTAGACTCTCAAATTTCCCAGAATAAACACATCATGTGTAAAGTATTATGTCCTGTTTCTCACTCTTGCTGGCTATAGATGACTTCAGCTAACTCACCACCCACTGTTTTCTCATTGGGCCACCTTTATTAAATGTTTAAGAGCATAACCAAACACAGCTGTATCCTCTGAGTTTAAAAAACTCCTTCCAACTTAGCAGAAATAAAGAGAGCTAATGGCTCGTGGAACAATAATTAGCTGGGTACAATGCACTAAAGCTATCTGGGCCAAAAAGATTTGTATTACATTAAGACCAGTGGAGCCAGCCAAATTTAATACAGCAAACACTACTTTTTATAGGTTCACCAATCAGCAAAGAACCACATCTACAAACTGTGGATCTGGAGAAATCTCTGTGTACAAGGGACCAGGATGAAAATAAATATTGTATGCCAAAGATCTCATGGCCCTCAGGTGGCACTGCATTAACAACAGACATGGTTATGTTTGATGGGACACATAAAAGAAATACTCAATGCCGAACTACCTGCAGCTGTACTAGAGGAAAATTCTGATATGTCTGAATCAGAGAGGCTTCAGGAAAGGATAATCTTGTATCAATCAGTGTTTCGTACTGTGCCAGCTTGTAGAAAAATGTCTTGTACTTCAGCTGCCCTTCAAGATCAACTTTGTTGATTTCAAAACGGCATTTGACAGTGTGAGAATCTCTGCAGAAGATATTTGATTTCCCAGGAAAATAATAAACATCATAAAGAATACCTAATATGGTGCTAAGTGCTGTGTTAGAGTAGATGGGGTAACGGCAACTGTTACACAAGGTTGTGTGTAGTCTCCAGTTCTATTTGGCATATTGATCAATTAGGATCTGAGGCACACTCTGTATGAGAAAGACTCTGATATTGCTTTGAAAAGATAAAGGAGCTCCCATTAACAGCAACAAAGATTGTCTTATTTTTTTATTCTTATTTATCTTAATTTTTGTACTCAAAAATGATTGGTAGTCATCACCACCTTGCTGTATGGCATGGAAACATGGAACACCACAATGGTGGAAGAGAGGCACTTGTCAGCCTTCCGTACCAGATGCCTATGCAGAATCCTTGGTGTGTCTTGGCAAGACCATATAACCAATGAGATTTTCGAACGAATGGATGAAATATCTCTATTTAGTCTCCTGCGTCGAAGGCGGCTCAGATGGCTTTGCGAAAATCATCCATATGCCTCATCAGGTCTGCCCTATAAACTCTTTTGCTGGAATCTGGCTGGAGGCCGTCGCTCTGGAAAATAACGTATGGGGGATAGTGTGTCAAAATAACGTACGGGGGATGGAGGGATAGTGTGTCAAGTGACTCGGAGGACTCCATCTCCATTGGGAGTAGGGGGGAGTTAAATAAAATCTTTTTTTCAAGATAATCTTCTCTTCTCTGCCACTCTGCTAATTACATCACCCACTCCAGTCAAGAACATTCCACACAATAGACACCGATTACAAACATACAAATCGACTGAAAAAACTTGTCAAACTTAAACAATGATTGAGAGAAAACCGTTTCTTGATGGTGCCGAGACGCACATTTTGATATATATACACTAGGTGCACACTGCCATTTGGACCATATTAAGTGCAACAGAAGAATATTAATTTAAAAAATAAAAAATAAAGAGAGCCAATTCTAGCTGAATAGTAATATGTGCTGCATTTATGTCAAGGCACATAATGACAAAATGGTTCTGTCATGAAAATCTCTGTATGGGTTAAGGGCTAGGAAATCATTGTCTGTGAGGACAGTTTGCTGTGCCATCCACAAATGCAGATTTAAGTTGTATCATACAAAAAAGGAGCCATATGTAAACATGAAATTGAAATGGTACCATCTTAGTGGTTAAGGCAATGGGTTACTGATCCAAAGGTCAGTGGTTCAATTCCCGCTATCACCACTGTTGGGCCCTTGAGCAGGGCCCTTAACCCTCAATTGCTCAGTTGTATAAAAAAAATTATAATTGTAAGTTGCTCTGGATAAGTGCATCTGCCAAATGCTGTAAATGTTCTGTGGTCAGATGAATAAAATTTTTAATTATTTTGGAAAACATGCACGCAGCATTCCCCAGGTGAAAGAGAAGTGGGACCATCCAGCTTGCCATCAGTGCTTAGTACAAAAGCCTGTGTTTACAAACAATGATTTCTCAAATTGTTTCAGAGCCCATGCAGAAATTGCTATGGGCATCCAATATTGATTTTCATAGATTTTTGTAGATGAGTCTTCAAAAGTGTACATTGAAAAATATTTCACAATTTGTAGATGCAGTGTTTTGTAGATTTATCAAAATCATGTTACTGACCTTTTTCCTCCAGCTGTCTATTTTTATTACCTCTAATTTTTCCAGCTATTTTTTTACTATATCCCAACTTTTTTAAGCAGTGTTGCTGCCATGAAACTCAAATTAAGCTAATATTTTTCATGAAATAGTAAAATGTTCCACTTTCAACATTTGAGATATTTTCCATGCTATAATGTGAAATGGGGGTTTATGAAATTATAAAATTTACTGTGGGGTTTATGAAATTTATAAACTAAATTATTGCATTCTTTTTTTAATCTACATTTTATTCAGTGCCCCAACTTTTTGGGAATTGAGGTTCCATCTGGGTGGATCTGGGACTCTAAAAGTAAGACCATGGATTCAGTAACCAGAAGTAACTACTTCTGGCACAGGAGTATACCCAGACATGAGACTGGCTGTGAATATGGGCCCTGGCATGGAAACAAGCTCTGGTGTAGACTCATAAGTAGGACCCTGCATAAGACTAGGTGTAGGAGGCTCAGATGAGCGAATAGGCTCAAGCAGCAAAGTGGGCTCCAATGTAAGAGTAGGCTTTGGCACTGGAATAGCTTCTTTTGTCGACTCAGGCACAGAGCCAGCTGAAGGGCCAGGTCGAGAGTCAGATGGAAAACCAGGCTGGCAATCAGCTGGAGAAACAGGTGTTGAACCACGTTCAGGAATTGACTTGGGCACGCAGAATTGGTTTTAGGCTCTGACTCTGGTTCTGATACAAGTGTAGGCTCAAGAACATTTTCAGATGACAGAGTAGGCTTGAGTGTTAGAGGGAGTACCTGTCTCCTAAGCCATGATCAGCATGCATGCATTTTCTGTTGTTTTTATTTTAGTGTTTTTTAAAGTATTGTAATGTTTTTCTGTTTTCTAAAGTGACTCACTTTTAGTCTTCATTCCAAATTACAGATGCTCCCTTGAGCCTTCCAAACAATATAAAGTGTGTGCTTTTCAAATATCAAATGGTGCACTGTATGGGTCACAGCTTGAGTTTGGTTGTTGTGATAAATACAGATATTAGTTAACTGTAGTGTTTTGCAAGATTTCTGATCTTCCTTTGATGCAATTTTTTTCCGAAATGGCTCATTTAAATAAATTACACAGTTGTGAACAAGCTGTGAAGCTTAGCAAAGAGAAAAGGCTGATGCTCATCATTTCTCAACTACAAGACCTCATCTAAAACTAACACAAAACTATTAGCTAAACACTATAGAAATATTGAAGTCCCTGCTGTAATAAACTATCAAATGTGCCCATAATGGACCATGTTATAACAATGTTGAGTCTGTTTACTGTCACAACCATTATTTTTTACAATATTTAGATGTACGTTTATAAATATATAGGTTGCTAAATAGCTGTTGCTGTGAAATCAGTCAGAATATGATGTAATTTTTATGCTTATCGTGCTATAACTCCATGTATACTTTTAGTAAAGTATGCATGTTTTTTTGCTTTGGAAACCTGATATAATGATCTTTACTCAGGTGTGCACTAAACCTTATGTTGTCTATTTTTATAACAATATTGGGTGTTTCCTTACATTTAAATAAGACATAGTTTATGTAGCTGAATTAAGAACAGGTTTCTCTCTGCTGTGTAATATTATATTATGTGTTTGAACCCCTGTATGCTCATACATGTAGGAAAGGTGTGGCTTTTGGGTCTCCGAGGGTAGGGGAGGGGTTAGCCATTTTAAACAATATAACAGTTTGTGTATGCAGCTAAAACATTATCATGTCTACCTTTAAGTAATAAAATCTCTGAGTATCTGACCCAAACAGCTCACTAGAGGCTTTCCATTAAAGCACAGCTGCGGGGGGGGGGGGGGGGGGGGGGGGGGG